>JANHFK010420077.1:0-11735 GCA_036250565.1 Sibynophis collaris | reverse complement strand
GGGGGGTTGAGCGGGGGGTTGGACTAGATGACCTATAAGGTCCCTTCCAACTCTGTTAATCTGTTAAATCTGTTAAACCTTCCAACAAGCAAAGTCAATGCGGAAATCCGATTCACTTAACAACCACTTTTACTAATTTAAGAATCGCAGTGATTCGCTTAGCAAATGTGGTGAGAAAAGTCGTAAAGTGGGGGAAAACTCACTTCACAAATTTCTCACTTAGCAACATAAATTTTGGGATCAACTATGGTCATAAGTTAAGGACTGCCTGTATCCGTTGGTGCAGTGTCTCTCAACCACGGCAACTTGAAGACCTGTGGATTTCAATTCCCAGAATCCTCTTAGATAAGACAGCCAGCTGGGGAATCATGGGAATTGAAGTCCACAGGTCTTCAAGTTGCTGAGAAACACTATTGGTGTGTCACAAGTTAAAAACCTATCGCTGAGTTGGCTTGCCCAGGAAAAGAAATACGATTAGCTTTTGGCAACTTACTAGTTATAAGCCACAGCTTCCTTTGTTTACTTTTAATGTACGTGTCTCTTTCGCAGAAAAGGGTGTTAGCCCTTAAAATAAATACTTCTTTTTTAAAAAAGACAAAAACATGAGTGTGCAACAATGATGAAACTCACGCTCGACATAATCGAAATTTAAACAAGAATGGCTTCCATAGATGTGATATTACACACAGCAAGGCAAATACAAATCCTTAGAATAAGGGTGTCAAACTCAAGGCCCACGGGGGCCGGATTCAGCCCACGGGGTGCTTAGATCGGCCCGTGGTGCCTCTGCCAGTGAAAACAGAGCTCGGGAGTCTTGGCGGCCGGCCCTCCCAAACTCCATTTTCGCTGGCAGAGAGTTGCAGGAAGCAGTCACAGCCAAAAACAGAGCTTGGGAGCCTGTTTTTGCTGGCAGAGCACTTGGGCCACTATAGGCGCCCCCGACACGAGTGATGTCGAGCTGGCCACGCCCACCCTGGCCCCTCTGCGGTCAAACACAATCCTGATGCGGCCCTCAATGACATCGAGTTTGACACCCCTGCCTTTGAGTATCGTTTCTAAAGTTTCTGTCTATAAACACCATAAATTGGTTGGAGTAGAAAGAATGGGAAAGTCAGAAATCGAATACTTATCTATATTGTTTTTAGCTATTATTCTTTTCTTTTTCAATATTCATAAATACTGTGCTTCCCCCGAAAATAAGACCCTGTCTTATATTTTTTTGAACCCTGAAATAAGTGCTTGGCCTTATTGCCATGTGCTCAAAAGCCCGATTGGGCTTATTATCAGGGGATGTCTTATTGGGGGGGGAAACAGGGTAATAATGTAGTGGCGATTTTGGCGCTGACCTCAGAAATTCATAAAAACAACTCAAAAAATGGTCTTACTGGGAGCCAATATATTGGTCAAATATATTGGGAAATTGGAAACGGCAAAGCTATCTTATCAACCGGACTCCAGCATCTGATGGTACCCTAGTGAATTGATTAGCATGATTCGTTCCAGCGTCATGACCTCGAATGGTGCACTGCAACTCACTCCCTTTTGTTATTTGCTCTACAGCAGGGGTGTCAAACTCGATTTCATTGAGGTTCGCATCTGGGCTGTGTGGGGCCATGGCCAGGGGCGTGGGCATGACCCGGTACCTCCACACACATGGTTTTATACACTTATAAGAACAGAGAGGCGTACATGTCTGGGATTTTGTTTTTTTAATACATACTTGATCACCCTATGAAAGAGAGACCAGATCAAGAAACTGACTGCATAGGAAGATCAGAACTATAAATTATTGACATAGGCCTGTGATGGCGAACCTTTACGGCACTGAGTGCCCAAACTGGAACATGTGTGCATGTGCGCACGCTGGACCACCGGAAACCTGAACACCAACTGGCTGGCGTGCGCAAGCCTGTTTTTTGGCCATTTTGGGGGCCATATTCAGGCCGTTTTCTGGTGCTCCGGTGCCCGTGAAAACCAGCTGGCGACAGAGTGGGTGCCCACGGAGAGGGCTCTGCATGCCACCTCTGGCATGCGTGCCACAAGTTTGCCATCACACACATAGGCTATATTACCTTTCCTCCCTTGTATAACCTTCTGAGTCAAGGACAGTCTCCTGCAGCACTCTGGCAGCCAAAATGGGGTGCAGACGGCCCCCCCCCACATCCAGCCCCCTATGCCCTGTTTTGACTGCCAGAGTGCTGCAGGAGGCTGTCCAGGCCCAGAACATTTTTGGTAGCAGAATCACCATGGGCCAATCCTTTGCTATTTCCAGGCTGTCCGCACGGGCCAGATCTAAGCACGGGCCGCATCCGTCCCGCGGGCCTTGAGTTTGACACTCCTGCTCTAGAGCCTTTTGGAGGCTTGCCAAGTTCAAGGGGAAAATGAGTGGATTTTAATCTCCTTGCTTTTAGGAAGTACGCTCTTCTGAGAAAAACCACCAGATTTTGGAAGCATGCATGCATTCCGCCAGTAGGTAACTTGATCCAGCCCAGCTGGAAAGGATCCCAGAATGTGCTTGGTTCCGTTTTATCATAGCCTGCTTTTGAAAAACCTTGCATTGATGATTTATTACAGGTAACTTTATTCCCCCATCTTTAAGCCAGGTTTCTTTGCTGGGCACCAGCAAATCCTCCAATCTGCTTCCTGGCTGAATAGAACAGAATAACAGAGTTGGAAGGTCTTTTGGTCCAGAGGTCTCCAATCTTGGCAACTTTACGACTTGTAGACTTCAATTCCCAGAATACCTCAGCCGGCGCATGCTGAATTCTGGGAGTTGAAGTCCACAAGTCGTAAAGTCGCCAAACTTGGAGGCCCCTGTTCTAGTCCAACCCCCTGCTCAGACAGGAAAGGACTACCTGTAAGTACACTTAACAATTGTATAATTAACAACTGCGGGGATTCACTTCACAGCTGTGGCCCCAAAAGTCGTAAAATGGGGCACAGCTCACTTAACAAATGTGTCGCTTAACAGAAATTTTGGGCTCAATTTGGTCCTAACTCGAGGACTACCTGTATGTATACTTAGCAATTGTGTTATTAACCACTGCAGTGACAGTGGCCAGTAAGGTCGTAAAATGGGGCAAAGCTCCCTTAACGACTGACTTGCTTAGCAGTCTAAAATTTGGACTCCCTTGTGGTCGTAAGTCGAGGACTACCTGTATCCTTCCCAGCCTTTTTAACAAATGTTGTTGAGGCCTGGTGTTCCAGGAATTCTAGTGTGGGAAGGAAGAACCTTTCAGTTCCTCCGCTCTGTGCTGGAATTCAGATTACAACATCTGTGGTTTAGTAACGCTCTAGTTTAGCCGCCCTCAGCTTCAAGCATTTGTGCGCAAGGGCTGTCGTGGGGGCAGGTCACACAGTGCTTGACCCTTGCGCTAAATGTGGGCATTGGTGCTGAGAATAAGCCATTCCTAACAAAAAATTACAGTATAGTTTTTTTCCCCCTTTATAGCCCTGTTGGAGCAAACCCCATCGAGCTAATACAGTAATTTGCTTTTTTTCCTGCCCTCTTAACTTCCACAGAGTTATTTAATACAATTTATTTATACGTTTGTTAGCTTTAAGGAGGAGACTGTGATTCCAGTTGATTAGTCGTGGGTGCCTATTGTTGAGTTCAGCTTTGATTTGTGTTTTTATTTTTGTATTTTGATTCTTTTTTCAAATTGTTTAGATTGTTGCTGCCAACCAGAGACTGTTGGAATTGGAACAAAATATTTGTACAGTGAAATGAATAAATAAATATCAAACACTGTCAAAATAGATTGGTTGATTATGAGCCATCGATAGACTCTTGGCAACTAGGCAGATAGATTTTATCCATATCATATATCATATTATGTATATGTATGTATGTATATCCCCCTCTGTTGACGGAGGGCTGTTCAATTTTTAACATAGATGGCCTCTTTGATCCCTCTTTCAAACCAGTGATCCTCTCTGTCCAAAATGTGGACTTTGTTGTCTTCAAACAAGTGGCCTGTTCTTTTAAATGCGGATGGACTGCTGAATCTAATCCTGATGTGTTTGTTCTCCTATGTTGTGCCATGCGCTTGTGAAGTGGTTGTTTTATTTCCCCAAAGCCCTCTCTCAAAAGAGAGGGAGGGATATGAAATCATCTATCTCCAGTTTACAACACAGTCCTTTCAACAGCTCCAAGAAGGCTCCACACCCATTTGCATCACTCAAGTGACCTTGATGACCCAGATAAACCTCCAGGTGACCTTAATGACCCGCTAAAAGAATGCAAATGTCCAGCTGTCTGCAAGGAGTATATTCCCCACCATCCAGTCAGAGCTGAAGAAGCTTCTTGGATGAGAAGCAAAACGTCTTTAAAGAAAAACCAGGAAGTCCAGTTACCTCTTGAAAAAGCACCTTTGGGACAGCCATAGTTCTAGGCTGCATAAACAGAGGGATAGAATCAAGATCACGTGAAGTGTTAAACCACTTTATAATATCTTGGTAAGGCCACACTTGGAATATTGCATTCCGTTTTGGTCGCCACGATGTAAAAAAGATGTGGAGACTCTAGAAAGAGTGCAGAGATGAGCAACAAGGGGACTAGAGGCGAAAACATATGAAGAACGGTTGCAGGAACTGGATATGTCAAGTTTAATGAAAAGAAGGACTAGGGGAGACATGATAGAAGTGTCCAATATCTCAGGGGCTGCCCGTAGAAGAGAGAGTCAAGCTAATATCCAAAGCACCTGAGGGTAGGAAAAGAAGCAATGGGTGGAAACTAATCAAGGAGAGAAGCAACTTAGAACTAAGGAGGAATTTCCTGACAGTTAGAACAATTAACCAGTGGAACAACTTGCCTCCAGAAGTTGTGAATGCTCCAACACTGGAAGTTTTTAAGAAGAGACCAGACAACCATTTGTCTGAAGTGGTGTAGGGTTTTCTGCCCAGGCAGGGGGTTGGACTAGAAGACCTCCAAGGTCCCTTCCAACTCTGTTATTCTATTCTATTCTAACCATAACTGAGCATCTCCATAGACATGACAGTGGAGGGGCTTCCAAAAATCCCTTTAGAAAAATCCAGTCTCTTGTGGTTGGTGTTTTGTTAAGTTTCATGCTGAAATGTCCCGCTTCTTGGATGAACAAGTGCAGTTCCTTCTGGTTCTTGTGCTATATTAAAACCAGACTTGTGGAAGCAAGCAGATGTTACACAAATAGTATTAAGCACGGGAAGTGAGGAAGTGTCTCAGAGCTGCTATTTTTGATATCCGTAGGCAACGTTCTCTTGAAAACCTTTGCCGGGCTTTCTGTACACAGGAAACCTTCTCGTTTGCCAGACAGGGGATATCTGTCCAGAGTGGAATGATGCATTGTGAGGAGAGCATAAATATCTAGAAGAGCTTTCCCCCTATTTATTTATTTGTTTCCCAGCTTTCTTAGTTTTACAAATAACTCAATGCAATACTCCTTCCCCTTCCTATTTTCCCCACAACAACTCTGTGAAATGGGTTGGACTGAGAGAGAGGGACATCCAGCCGGCTTTCATAACTTAAGGTAAAACTAGAACTCTCCGTCTCCCGATAATTGGCCCAAAGTCACCCAGCTGGTTGTCTTGTCTAAGGCGGGACTAGAACTCACTGTCTCCTGGCGATTGGCCCAAAATCACCCAGCTGGTTTTCTTATCTAAGGTGGGACTAGAACTCACCGTCTCCTGGCGATTGGCTCAAAGTCACCCAGCTGGGGTTTTTTTGTAAGCCGAGACTAGAACTCACCGTCTCCTGGCGATTGGCCCAAAATCACCCAGCTGGTTTTCTTGTCTAAGGCGGGACTAGAACTTACCATCTCCTGGTGATTGACCCAAAGCCACACAATCAGCTTTCACACGTATGGTGGACCTAGAACTCACGGTGATGGACCTGTATTGCACATATTTGCCCCCTGGGGTTATTTGTAAAAATAAAACAACAAAATAAATAACAAAAATAAAATCTTGGTACATCTGGTGAAAATACACTACTCCTCTCTAGTTACCATATTTTTCGGACTATAAGATGGCACTTTTTTGTCTCCCAAAAGGGAGTGAAAATGTCTGTGCATCTTATAGACCGAATGTTGCCAAAGCCCTGCCCACTCGCCAGCTGTTTTTTGGGCCTTTGGGGGCCCCGTTTTGAAGACTTTTTTCAGCCCTGAAAAAAGCTTTGAAAACGGGCCCCCAAAAGCCCTAAAAATGGGCTGAAAAAAGCCCCCAAAAAAGGGCAACAAAAAAGCTGGAAAAGGGCCGAAAAAAGACCCCCAAAAGGGGACCAAAAACTTTTTGTCGTTGTTTTCCTCTTCTAAATTTAGGTGCATTTTATAATCCGAAAAATATGGTATCTAACCTATTGATTTGGAAATGTCCCAGCGGAGTAGAGTCAGCTTGCTTCCTTCCACAGGGTGGAGCAAAGTTGGCTTGTAAAAGTCCAACAGGTGTTGGCTAGATGATAACCTGTCTTCCAGCCAGCAGTGATTGTTTTTAATTCCTCTTCAAATATTGGTGTTAATTTGCATCGTTTTCACAAAGATCTCACCACTGTTGGGCTGAACGCCTCTTTCCCATGCTTGGTTGCATTTTGATCTAGCAAGAATACTCGTTGCCATAATCCTTTTCTTCCACATCTAAGCTGTTTTATATATCGTTTTAAAACAAATTAAGATTACTTCCGGAAGATAAGCAGCACATCGATAAATGTGTATCAGACATGTCCTAATACTATATTTAATCTCTGGAGGTTTTTTGTCCAAAAGGATTTTTTTGACAGAGAGGAGATGCCTAAGAAATAAGGCAGGGAAATTACCTTTTGCTTCCAAATCTCTGTTCTCTAGTGGCAAGGACAAACATACGCCAGTCCTTTTGGGGTTTTTTTTTCAATTGAGGATTGAGAGAAGAAAAAGAAAGTTGTAGCAACTACAGAATTAATAGACATGGGTGTGTGGCAAAGGTGTAAATCATGAGTTTTCACAAGGACAGAGAAATTCCTTGTGGTATATTGAGCCACGGTGGCGCAGTGGTTAGAGTGCAGTACTGCAGGCTACTTCTGCTGGCTGCTGGCTGCCTGCAATTTGGCAGTTCAAATCTCACCAGGCTCAACATTGACTCAACCTTCCATCCCTCCAATAAAACGAGGACCCAGATTGTTGGGAGCAAGAGGCTGACTCTGTAAACTGCTTAGAGAGGGCTGTAAAGCACTGTGAAGTGGTATATAAGTGCTAAGTGCTATTGCTATATAGAGTAAATGGCTTTGCTTTCGAATTGTGGTGTTGGAGAAGAATCTAGAGAGTCCTTTGGACTGCAAGGAGATCCAGTCAGCCAATTCGAAAGGAAACCAACCCTGATTGTCCTTTGGAAAGACAGATCCTGAAGCTGAAGCTCAAATACTTTGGCCACCTAATGAGAAGAGAGGACTCCTTGGAAAATGGAACGGGACAACTTGGTGCGGCCAACTCTCCATGGCCAGCTCGCTGTGGGACAATTCAACAATTCAAGTACTTAAAATACTTTTAAAACATATTTTCATTTTTGTCATTCACATTTCATTTTATCCCTCCTTCTGCATCCTCCTAATGATTTTGTTCCACCGTTTCTTCTATATCAGTATAACTCTTGTCCCGCAGCGAGTTGGCTGCAGCAAATCGACTGGGGCGAGTTGGCAGCAACAAGTTGGCCATGCCAAGTCATCCTAGACCCCCCATTAGAAAAGACCCCAAGGTTGGGAAAGATGGAAAGCAAAAGGAGACGGAGACGACAGAGGATGAGATGGTTAGATAGAGAGACATGGATGCAAGGAACATGAATTTGGGCAAAGCTCCGAGAGAGGGTGGAGGACTGGGAGGGAATGGGGCTGGCATGGGGTTGTGAAGATTTTTTTTATTCTTTGAGATTTTATTCAATTTGTATACCGCCCTTCCCCTTTGCAGGACTCAGGGTGGTTTACAGTCAATTAAAAAACATTCACTACAAAAATACAAAAAGACTTGGCGATTCAAGAACAACATATGAAGCACCAACTCAGCATATCTGCTTGCTCCTTAACAGATGTTTTCTAGTTTCACACACTCTTCTTGCCAGAGGTATGGGAGCAGATGGAATAAGATGTAGAAATACTGTAAACAGGGGAAGCCAGATTCACTTAACAGTGGTTACTAACTTAACCACTGCTGTGATTGTGGCAAAATGGGGCAAAACTCACTTAACAACTGCCTTGCTTAGCAACAGAACATTTGGGCTCAATTGTAGCCGTACGTCGACGACAACCTGTAAAGGAAAAGGTGGGAGCATCGTACTTTTAGACTTGCAACGTTGTGAGAGATCCTTGGTGCTCTCTGTGCTGGGTTGTTTTCTTGCAGACGTTTCATTACCCAGCTAGGTAACTTCATCAGTGGGGATTGCAGAGAGGAGGAGGAGGAACAGGAAGGAT
This sequence comes from Sibynophis collaris, assembly GCA_036250565.1. NCBI lineage: Eukaryota > Metazoa > Chordata > Lepidosauria > Squamata > Sibynophiidae > Sibynophis > Sibynophis collaris. The sequence continues at coordinate 3,328 of JANHFK010420077.1, read as the reverse complement.
TGTGGGGTCCTGGGTACTCTCTGAGCTTGGTTGTTTTCTTGTAGACATTTTGTTATCCAAACTAATTACTCAGACTCTAGGTAACATAGTCCATGCTAGTCAATCCTGAGCTACAAATACTGTATTTTCCTTTACTGAAGGTTCTCTTAATGCAGCCTTTACAGTAAAGTAGAATCATCTCATCTGGTCGTATTTCCTGTCTAGTCTTCCTCGTAAAGCTGACATCTACCCTGTGGTTTCTCTTATTCAGACCATGCTTTTGGTTTCATTCCAAGCAGGCCACTAAGCTGAGTTTTTCTTCTCTTATGAGCAGTTTAGGGCAAGGAGACTTGTAGATTGGACCATGGGGCTGAACAGTTTGCACTTGGAAGCCATCTTGCATTTTGTCTGGGATTACCGTAAAAACCTCATTTTTGGTTTTCCAAATTACCTCATTCCTCTGACAGCCGTCAACACCCTGTAATCTTTATCGGTTCCACATTGAAATAGAGAATTCCAGTCGAACAGCAAGTTGACCTCATTTTAATAAGGGCACTGGGCTCTTAATTTCTATAGAGAGATTGCTGCCTCTTTATTTTTTTAAACAATGCTTAATTTAAAACACACATGTAGGCTTGGAGAAATGTCCTAAAAAATGGCTGGGCTTGCCTCCTGAAAGTGTGGGTGCTCCATCAGTGGAGATTTTCAAGGAGAGATTGAAAATAAGCATTTGTTCAGGATGGTGTGGAAGCAGGGATGTCAAACTCGACTTCATTGAGGGGCGTATTAGGGTTGTGTTTGACTTTGGGGGGCTAGAGTGGACATGGCCAACTCACTTTGACTCATGTTGGGGATGCCTGTGGCGGCCCGAGCACTCCGCCAGTGAAAACGGGTTCCCGAGCTCCATTTTCGCTGGCAGAGGCAGTGCAGGCCAGTCTGTTATTTTCAGGGCCTTGACTTTGACACAACCCCATGATTCTAAGTTCTCTGTTCCATTGTGTTTAAGGCAAAAAATTTAATCCTCGTGTGAGCATAAATTTGGCGGGGGTGGGGTGGGTGTATAACGGCTGGCAAAATCCCAGGAGCCTGGAAGATGCCGAAAGGGAGATCTCAAAATGTTTCAGATGGAATTTTTTGAATTAGAGGTCCCTAGGAGCATCTAACTAATCTGCCTTACAGCCTAGTAACAGTAGCTGGGTTTATGAAGAGCAGCAATGATAGAAGTGGAATTTCAGCGTTCAAAGGCGGTACACTTCCGAGAACGTAAGGGAGGGCTCGTCCTTTCAAGTAAATCACAAGGATCAAATTAGGGCATTGGGGGTGGCAGAAGAGCGGACGACATGAATGCATGACTTATGGTACATACCATAATCACAAAAGCATGTGAGTGCAGCCCTATTTTGTTTGTAAAACGGGTGGTGCAAGATTAAAAGTGAAGGCACATGCAATCCGACCATGATCAAATCACAAGCCTGAAAAATTGGGTTCCAAAATTGTTACAGATGGACCCGTTGTAGAAAAACATATTGTACCAATAAAGGAGAATATTTGTAGCTCAGGGTTGAAATGAGGGGTCTTTGGCGGCAGCAGTGGGTTTCAAATCAGGTTACTACCGGTTCGCCGTGCAGACGCACCAGTGGTTTGATTCAACCGATGTAACAACCGGTTTGCTAAGCATGCGCCAAACACACACTCTGCCTGTGATGGCGAACCAATGGCACGGGTGCCACAGGCGGCACGCGGAGCCATATCGGTGGGCACGCAAACTTGCCCCACTCAGCTAATTTTAATAGGCCAGCTAATTTTCTGGCCTTCCCGGATCACCGGAAGTCGGCAAATGGGCAGTTTCCAGCCTCCGGGGAGGTGGGAAGGCCATTTTTGCCCTCCCCAGACTCCTAGAAAGCCTCTGGAGCCTAGGGAGAGTGAAAAACGGGCCTTCCGGTCCCACCTTGCCATTGCATGCCAAAAGCGGGGGGAGCACAGGTGGGGTCACGTGCACATGTACGGGGGCAGGGCGCATTGAATTTTGGGTGTGGGCACACACTAGTGTGCCCCCCCCCACTTCCCCCCGCTTTTGGCACCCGATGGCAAAAAGGTTAGCCATCACTGCACTCTGCGCTCGCCCTAAATGAGCGCTCCCCGCACGCGCAGTGCATTTCAAACAAGCTCTACAACTTACCTTCTACTGCCCCAGTGAGTAAAACAGCTGAGGTGCGGCGATCAACTCTGCCGCGCCAATCAGCTGGGCTTCAAAGATTGGAATACAAGTCGGTATAGCGCAGAGGAGGGTAGGTGGGCCCACCTGAACATCAGAGGTAACCGATTTACTCCCAGCTGGTCACAGCTACCGGTACGCCTCGAAGTGGTCCAAACCGGTAGAAACCCACCTCTGGCATGCATGCTCACTTCATGCGTGCAAGTGCCCGGTTCGCACACACGCCTCCCTCCCACACATGCACCCAGCCTTCCGTGCATGCTCTTGGCCTCCAAAAAGTGCCTAAATAGCCTGGCATAGAGCCGGGGTGGGTGGGCGGAGCGGGTCCACCCGAGATTTTCACGGTCGGTTCAAGAGAACCGGTCCGAACCAGCTAAATACCACCTGCTGCTTGATACCCTCTGAGCTTAGTTGTTTTCTTGCAGACGTTTCAATGCCCAAGTACCTAACATCATCAGTGCTAGCAGTGCCCTCAAAACATGTTGCCTTGGGTGAGAAGTTGAGTTACTCCATTGATTCAAAAATTAATCAAAGCGTTTATCTGATTTTCCTTCTTGCCACATTGCAGGAGGATAAAGGAATTATAGACTAAGATTCTCTTATTGAGCTTGGAAATTTAACACCCCCCCCCCCATACCAATACTTTCAATTTTGAGGTGCTCTCTTAGCTTGCTTGATTGCTTGCTTGCAGACACTTTATTACCTAACTAGATAACAACATCATTTCTGAAAGATGAAATGAAATGAAAGAGAATCAGGAACTCTGCCATTCAAATACACCTTGGTATCGCTATTATTTTCTCTTCTCTCTCATGGTGATGATGGTAGTGGGGGTGGTGTGTGTCTCTGTGTATCTGTGTGAGTGTGAGAGAGACAGACAGACAGACAGACAGACAGATAGACAGATGAAGAGAGGGAGGGAGAGAGAGACTGCCCCGGCCAATTAGCCTTGGAGATCAAATAAATCATTTGTCAAGCCTGAATTTGATTGGGTATGGGATTGCTTGTATCGTTGGGTACTCTGACATTAATTCAGTTTGACACAGTTTTATTTTATTTTATTTATTTTATTTTATTTGTCAAGTACATATTAGATAATATATATAATTATAGGCATGAATTGAGTACATAATA
>JANHFK010416440.1:0-11762 GCA_036250565.1 Sibynophis collaris | reverse complement strand
TCTATTCTATTCTATTCTATTCTATTCTATTCTATTCTATTCTATTCTATTCTATTCTATTCTATTCTATTCACTTTGCCACTAGCCAAATTTACTGAAGTTGGTAGGAACTGAAGTCTAGAATATTTGGAAGTCACTAGTTTTCCCAATCTGCAATAATATATATGTTTTAAACCAATCTCTCCCACCAGAGAAATTACAGTAAATCAGTGTGTATCTGGTAGATTTGATTGAATACTGTCCATTCTTACTTGTAGCAGAAGTTATTCTTCCTTTGCTTCCTGACTGAGCTATAGCTAGCAGCATCTGCTGGATGTATCTGGGACTACAGCCAAAAGGAATTTACCTGCTTGAACATTGGCACAAATAGCAGCTGTTTTTGTAGTCCAAGAGAGCAAATTCTACAGAGTGCAGCTCTATAGATGAATTTGTACATGGATGATCACAGATGAATAGAGTCTCAGGGAGAGCCATTGCTTAGCCAACCTTTTAGATTCCTCTTTTCTTTGCTGCAAGGCCTGTCATTAAAAGCAATGCATTGCACTTAGAATGCCAAGCTAAATGCACATCCCTGGTTTTGTTTTCTTTTGTGATGCTGGGACAAGAAAGAGAAGGAGACAATGCCTCCCTGACACCCAGGATAATCAGTCAAGAATGAAAGAGAAGGGGGCTAAACCACTTCTAAAATCCCTTCCTTCACTCAGGTGATTTCCAATGGGATTTCCATAAGGAAGGAATCTGCTGTCTTGATATGTTCTTGCTGGTTTCAGGAACTGCCTTTAACTCTAATTTCTAGGTCTGCAAGAGGACATTGGAGAGCATATACCGACCTGCACTCTTCAAAGCCATATTTAACAACTTCATTTCCTTTTCTTTTGGAAGATGTCTTTTGCTTTCAACTGCCAGTCCAGGGCCTTGGGCTTTTAGGGTGTGTGTGTGTGTGTGTGCGAGTGTGTGAGATGGAGGAGAACTGAATGCTCCATCTCCTGTACGTCTTCAGTAAAGTAAGATCCTCTCCGAAAGAACTAATCCCAAATAAATTCTGCATCTGGCAAACGGGGAAACTGCTTTGATGAAGCCAGTGCAAAGGAAGCTGCTGCATGCGCTTTCCATCCCTGCACGAGGCGACCCACAGACACCCAGACCTGCTCTTGATCTCATGCCCAGTTGGACACAGAACGAACACACATACACAGCGTATGTAGAATGCCTCGGGAGAAAACTGTAGCTAACCACCTTATTAGTATTCCTCCCTCCTCTGTGTTTTACTTGCAGCAAAGGGAGGGCTGAGCAAAATGCAGTGGAAGAGGGACAGAGACAGAGCTGGCAATCATTTCAATGCAGGCGGCTGAATGCAAGGGGTGGGAGGGAGATGCAGCAAAGCAAGATTAATAACCTTGCCATAATCCCGGGCACCCTGCAAAGAGCTGTCTCTGGTGACCACCCCGGCCCTCTCTTGATGGATCAGGTTCTGTGAGTGAGTGGCTGACAGTCCACCTGTGTTTTTTTTTTCCCCCGGGGAGGGTGGTGTTGGTGTTGGTGTTGGTGGGGGAGACGGGTGCCTTTCCTGTTCTTTGAATCGCTTGCCCAATTGGGAAGGTAGGAGCGAGATGTACCATCTGCAGCATAAGACGGCAGAGATTGGAAGCTACCACTGACAGCTTTGCTCTCCCGCTCTGGAGAGCGAGAAGGCTAGGTATACCGTGCAGACGGGGAGAATTTCTTTTCTCGGGCCACTGGTTTCCGTGCCTCTTCAACCTTCCTCCTTTTCCACGATTGCTTTGGAAACCTGGACATACTTTTTGCAAAGTCTCTTGGACACCTTTCCGGGGTTGTGTTTTTTTTCCGTCCCCCCCTCCCTTGAGCTGGATGATTAGTAAATGGACCATCTGAAAAACTCACTGATGATTGTGCTCCGAGTCAACTTAAAAGATCCCCGGGGGAACTAGAAGGATTTTCGTTTTCATTGGAGAAGTTTTCAGGGGCGACTATTGGACAGGTAAGTCCAAGATCTTCATAGCCGTATATATTTTTAAATAATGTTCTTTATTTTTTGTACTCCCCCCTCCACCCCCATGTTGAATGGATAACACTTGATCGCTCGCTAAAGTTACCCAGTCGGGTTAAGCGTTTGCATTGTAAAGTGTTTGGGAAATCTATCTATTTTATCTATCTATCTATCATCTGTCTAAAAATCATTGTGCGACCTGCTGATATATGGTGGATTAAAGCAGTATCTTGGAGGTTTGATGTGAAGGCGTTCGGTGGCCTCTTTTTCTAGGCAAATAGAATATCATCTGTATCTCTCCCCATAACCCCTTCTTACCTAGCAATAACTTTGATTGGAGTCCTTGTATCCACTCTCCCCCTCCCCACTTTGTGCATTTCAGCAGGCTCAGCTAAAATGAATATGTGGGTTCAGAAAGCAGCTCCAAATACTTTTCCGCTAATGCAGATTGATAGCAAAATGGAAATTAGTCAGGGTTTCTAAACTGCTGCTTATTGTACTAATTTTCTCAAAGATGTATTGGTTGTTAGTGGAGCTTTCTTGTACAGTTTCAGATTTATTTTTGATTCATATATTTATTTATTTATTGGTAGTGTCCTTTGCAGAGAAAGGAACTAATCTTACTCACATTTCATGGCATTCTCTTCCTCCATCTCTCTGTGTGGTTGAAAAGTGAGATGTTTTGGTATGTGCACCTAATACCACATGCCAAATGGGATTGTTTCCTGTGGATAGATCTGATGATTTAAGTTAAAATTTTCAACAAGTTCTGGTGCTTGCTTCACTTACAGGTGTTGTCTCTGAGGAACCTGAAACTTTAGTCTCCCTACCTTGCAATTATTATTTTGGAGGTTAATGTGGATTGTAAGTGAGGTGCCATCAAAGGTTACTTCATTGGAGCATTTTGTTCAGCACAAAATATGACATTAGTTTTCCAAAGAAGTGAGAAGCATTCTATTAATTCAGGAACACGTTTTTAAAAATAGAATTATGGGAATGTCTTGTTTTTCCCCCTTGTGCATAGATTTGGTTGGTTGTACACCATGTGAGACAACTGACTACTGGATATGATATGAGATATATGAATATGTAGAATGTCCACATGTGTGCACACATACAAGTATATCAACCTGGAATGATTATTCCAGGCAACAAACAAATGCACATCTATCCATACAGTAATGAAGTTGGATATCAATCTGTCATTCAAGGGAAAACTACTTCATAGCCAATTTAGGAAATCTAATCTATTCAGTGGCAAGGTTTATTTAAAGACTCTGGTACAATAAAAAGTTAATAAAAAGACTCTGTTTGAAGAGAAATCAAATTTTATGATGCTTTGATCGGCCTGGCTATCATTTCTATGGTGAAGGTTAACACAGTCATAGCAGAACAGGATCAAGAGGGGAAGGAAAAGAAAGAAAGAGACCCTGTAAACAGAAATGCCTTTTCTTCTCATCCTCCCAGTGTGACTTGCCAGCCTGCAGTTCCCATTGCTGCATTGCAATATGATAGTTTGGGGTTTAGATTTATTTCCCAATCATCTTTTGTTTTTTGTTTTTGTTTTGGTATATTGTACATTTTAAGGAGGTTGAAGAAAAGATTTAAAACATTTTATCATGAATATTTACATGCTTTTGTAGATCTGTAGTAAATTAAAGATTGGTTGATACCAGACATCTCATTTAGAATATTAATGGTCAGAAAGTAAACCATCAAATTTGGTTATTTTTGCTTCCATCTATTGAGGCTGAATTGTCTTATATGAGTTTGGGAAGAGCTTTTATATTGTATGAAAAGAAAATAATGATTGTCCTGTCATACATAGTTATCTGTACTTCTTATGTAATTCTCAAAATATCTTATGAAAATATAGGATGGGAGAGATTTCCTATCCAGCGATCTCATCTGGTTATTAGTAATTGATCCATACTTTACAGATAAAAATACTAGATATATATTTTTAAATCTGTGTGGCTTTAATTTACTGAATAATTGTGTGTATTACTGTCTCACTTAGTTCTCTTAAACTTGCTCCAAAGTATAAGCACAAAATCTTTGAAAACCCAAGCCAACTTGAAATATCGATGACATTTATTCTACCAATTTACTATTCACCAAACCAAGCTTGATAGTATTGACAATCAGGCAGCTTTATCTCAACTTTTAGAGTACACTAGCTAAATCGTGAACATTTGCTGCAGCATTATTGCAATAAATAACTGAAAACAAACTATAGCTCATTGTTATCTATGAACATATATATTCACAATATATATATTCACTTATATAGACAGAGATGGGTATGTTTTTCCTATTATAGCAACACCAAAGCTAATTCATTCTACGATTAATGGATTGCTTAAAGAATTATATAAAAGTTCACCTTTTCATAACCCTGTACTTGTAAATGTGTTGCTATGGAAAGTCTACTCAATGATATAAACCAAAGTAATATGATATTGCAGTAGAACATTTCTCAGCAACAATGTAAGCAAAATGAAGATCTAAAAATGAATATTCTAAATCTGACTTAAAGAACAGCAGTTACAAGTGTATTCAGGATTGATCAGTCAGTTGGGTTTTTTGCCCAAGACCCAATGACTTTTGCCTCAAAGAGGGCCTTATGTACTTTATACATGAATGCTGCCATTTCTCTTGAACTCATTGGGGTGACAACTAGCAAGGCTGCATTGGAAAGCTAAGGAAGGAAAAATTAAAAAATAAAAGATTGTTTACAAAAATGCAAATATTGTGGGCTGATGCAATGCATACCTTCAGCTTGCTGAGTCATCTTGTTAACATGGAATATGATCATTATTTCAAGAGCTGGCATTGAAATCAGTCATGAATTCAATAGTTGTGATGAGCCAAAACCATTTTTTTTGGTTTTAAAACCAAAACAACTTCTTTAAACTGCAAGCAGTTCTCAGGCAAAATAATTGCACCCATACATTTCGGACAGTTCAACTCTTTGGTGCCAAAACAAATTGTGTAAAGTTATGGTTGTCCATAGGAAAGGGTTAATATTGGTATCTTTAAACGATAATCTTATACCTGTTGCTTTTTTATATTTAACATAGAATAATTTGTAATAGACATTCTGTAATAGACATGGACATTCTGTATTCTGCTGCCAGACAGATGCTAATTTATCCATATTTCTTTTCTACAGCAGAATGAAGTTTAGCAGTGGCAATCCTTATATAACTTTCTAGCTTCAGAAAATGTCAGTTTTCTAAACTCACCAGGAAAATATACTTGGGTTAGTAAAATTAATTTTGATCTCTCTGAATTTTGCCCTTCGTGGAAGAGGAAGATAACTTGCTAATGTTATCCAGCTAGAATAAGCAAGAAACAGATTCTGTATAGTCTTTCCGTCTCCTGAAATTAATACTTCTATGCATTTCCCAACCCTTCGTTACCTTGCCCCTTGCTTTATCATGAAGAAATTGTTCCAGACATTAGACTGTAACAAAGGCACAATTTTCCTGTTATCACTATCTTAAGATTGTGGATGTGCAACCCGAAACTTTTTATGTCAGTAGCAGAAAACCTATGCTCAAGTGTGCCTCAGATTGTAATCTAAGACACTGTGCAAAGTACAATGCTAATGAGTTGTAGAGTGATTAACATGTGACTCTAGTATGTTAGGAGGACCAAAGATAGATCTCTGATGGACTATAACTTAATGTCTTCTCAATGGTATCAAAATGCTTAATTACGGAATTCTGGCAAAGAATACTGCACCCAGAAGATATTTGCTTAATCAGTTATTTCAAACAATATACTAATCAACTAACCATAAATATTTTTGTATGGCTTCAATATTAAAAGAGTCTAGCTATACAGACAAAATCATAGGTCACTTGAATAAAATTAGGTCATCACCATTCTAACACAAGCGCCTTCATTTTCGTATCTATTCACATTTTATGTCTTCATACTTTGAACCTCTGTGACTGCAAAATGAATAGAGTACTAAGCTTTTCATAATTCCTATTTCACCAAACTAATGAATGATGGCAAGGAAGCTAGATATGGCATGCCCTGTGCTTGAATAATATGCATTCAAAAAGTGGATATGCTAAGAAAATAAATCATTATTTTCCTTGCAAAATTTCATGTTAAGAAATGTACTAATCTACATACTATCATTTTGTCCATTTTTTGAAAAATATACAATTAATTTGGTATAAGCTGTGTATTAAAAGAGCATTTTACCTGTGGTTAGGATGAGATGTATATATATATATACATATGCACGTACTGTACCTTTTATTTATGCATACATTCATCTAATGATGAAAAGAGAGAAGGAGAATAAAAGAAGTAGCATTTTTAACATCTTAAAAGTTGAGCCAATGGCAATATTGTAAAATGATCTAAATGCTGGAGGTTTCCCATGTCAGTAGAAGCCTGCAGTATTAGGTTAGACATGGAAATTGCTCCACAAAAGTTTTCTGTATTATCACAGTATGCTAGAAGAAGCTCAATATCAAGTATTAAATACAGGCTTTGTTACCAGATGGTAAATACTGTGTGTTCCTTGCCTCATGTGCTTGTTTTAGAATAAGCCAATTTTGGTGCTGCTTGAGTTCCAGGGGTACTTGGAAGAATACATACATACATACATACATACATACGTACGTACGTACGTACGTACGTACGTACGTACACACACACACACATAATCATTTCTAGTTTTTAATCATTGCTGTTTAGTTTTGACTCTTTCTTCTGAATTTTCTGTACTGTAATAGTGAATATAGCTGATGGTTTGGGAATGGGGAGAGTGAAACCAAGATTTTATTCAGTTCATCCCTTCTTCCCATAAATCCCTAGCATAAATTCCGAGTCAAATTATCCACATAGATTCCATAAATGGAAGGACTTCTGCTTATTGAATGAAAATGGGGATCAACTCAAACCAATTGTACAGATTCAGGCAGGATCCATGTATCAAGGATTCCAGAAAGATTGGGTCCCCAGGCTATATACAGAAAATCTGCAATCATAATTGGGTTATTATTACAAGTTTTCCATAGACTTGTCACCTGCTGAATAGGAATAGAAGAGAGAACACACTAGAATATTCATAAACATCAAACATTTAGAAAGAATGATTAGATGTCTCTGGATGAGTCAGGGACAATAGAACTTTAAAAACTGGCACTGATTGTTTATCTTGCTTTTCTGCTAAGTCTATACAAGAGATACCTGAATTTTTGGTTTGGTAATAAGCAATATAAAAACAAATGCACAGCATATGTACAACAGGAAATCCAAACCTTAACAATAGAGGCCAACCTGCCATGCCACCTTTAAAGTTTCTCATTATCCTATATGATTTTAAGAAAGAATATAATTTTTTGAAATCCTTGAGTTGTCTATTATGTAGGATTGCAGCTGAAAAATTCTCAATCAATCCAATGCAGTTGTGAGTCTTTTCCCATCTCTTTAAAAATCCACCTGATTTAACAATCCTCCATTGAGAGCCAGTGGGAAGACATTTGGGAGGAAAATAATTGAGGGAATGGGAGACTATGCTGTTCTGTGAATAGTTTGATAGTTTCTTGAAGTAAATCCATGGAGATGGAAGGAGTTCAAGGTGTCATGAGACATGATGCTCCAGCAAAACTAGGTATGTGTTTGGGTTGGGCCATATTCAGGGCATCTTGAGTTACTTCTGGTTTGATCTTCATGTGGGAAATTTCCAATGTGACACCTGAATAGTGTAATCTATAATTTACCATGGTTTGGGAATTGGTGGAGAATGAGGGATAGTACATTCTGGAAAACTCTTGTTTTCCCAAATGGTTCAAATTTGCATTTTCCTAATTTTAAGTTTCAAGAAAGTAGATGTCCAGTGAAACATTAGGGAAGAAATCTCAAAGGTAAGAACAGTTCAGCAAAGGAATTAAATTATTGAAGCTCAGAGCTCTCCTTTTCTGGATGTGCTCAAGTAGAGACTAGCCTAGTGTTTTTCCACCTCAATAACTTTAAGTTGAAGTCCACACATCTTAAAGTTATTGAGTTTGAGAAACACTGATTTAAAGTATATGCCATTAAGTCACAGACAAGAGTGGGAGAATTTCTGATTTCCTCCCTGGGGAAGAAGGGTAAATATACTAAGATAATTTTAAGGTTTATACGTTTATCTTTGTATATTTGATGCCTCAAAATGGCAGGAAATTTTATACAGATTTCTGTGCATCACATAAACTGAAATCTGGCAAATTTTAGCAGCTTATTAATATTCAGCTCATGAAAACTTGACTTGGACATTGTGCTGTGGAGAGCATTTTTCTTCCAAATAAACAGTTGAAGTCCTGGATCAGCTAACCTCATTCTTAGGGGCAAATCTCTTTACTTTTTGGAGTGACTGTAGTGGAACAAGGTTTTATGCTCATTGACTGATGTTGCATATTGCAGTGATTCTCTGGTTGGTAGTGAAACCAACATCTCTTACGCAGCAGACTTGGGATATATTAAACAGATTACCTGTGCTGAAATGTGTCTTTAGTGGGTTTAATTAAAATGCAGAAGACCTATGCTTTCTACTGCTCAGTATTTATTGTAAACTAAATGCAAACGTCTTTCTGATCAATACAGTCTCTCACAACTGCTTTCCTTTGGTTCAAGGTTTATTTCTTTTCAGTACATTTACTGGCTGTAATAGGACATTTCAAGTCTTTCCTGTTTAAGTAGAATTACATTGAGCAAATAAAATTCATTTTGGTTTAATTAATTACAGATAATGGTGTGCAGAGTACTTGGAACTTGCATGGACCTCTGAATCTGTTGTAAGATGGATTTTATATCCTATTAATGGATAGTATTCATGGCAGTACATATTTAAGAGAAAGTAACAAAACTGTAAGTGGACAGATATTTCACCACCACTCCCAAAAAAAGAAAGTCTTCATCTCAGACAACACTGCAGAGAACAAGGAGAAACATGAGTACCATCCTCAAGAATGTCTGAGATATTTATTGAGGAACTAAGTAATAACATTAAAAGGTTGGAAATAAATATATGAGCACAAGTACTCAGGAGAAAGGGAAAAAAACAGAATGTGAAGTTCTAGACTGGCTGGATGCAGGCCAAATTTTAGCTTATTCTTTTTTGATTCTATGGCAATTCTATTTGGACTGCAAAGTGGGTCAGTGGGGAAAAATTAGGGAAAAAGTGAGACTATCACAGAGATTGAAGAGTGTTCTATGAGTGGTTTAATAAGTGCAAATAAAATAATAATGATAACAAAATACAAAGACCTGCAAAGAGAACTGGAATGATTGTGGCAAAAGAAAGCAAAAGTAGTACTAATAGTAATAAATGCCTTGGGTGCAATTTCAAAACAACTGGAACATCACTTGAACATGACTGGCATTGACAAAATCACCATCAGTTAATTGCAACATCTTACATCCTGTAACAATACTTTTAATACCATCAAACAAACCCTAAATTCAAGGTCCTTGGGAAAGACTCGATAGGTGGATAAAAATGCCAGATCAAGTCAGAACATCTGGCTGACTGTGCAATGAACCATAATATATTAAACATGTATATCACCCTACTCTCAATTATTTTGCATGGTTCACAACAACACAACACAGACAAAGAAATGCAATGAAATAAATAAAACATACAAGACAAAGATAGTGAAGCAAGGAGTGTTACTGGCCTTGACAAAGGTCTGCATAAGATTTGCACAGCTTTTTTGAAAGCACAGTGGGGTTCATATGGATGTTTGGGGAACCTCATTCTAGAGAGCAGGAACTGCTACAGAGAAGGCACACTTCTAGATAGATGACATTGTTTAATCAATTGGTACCTGGAGTGTGCCAATCCAGCAGAATCAAATTGGCTAGGCAGATGCTATGGAAGACATGCGCTTCCCTCAAATAACCAGGCCCTATCCCATGGATGCCAATTTTGTTTTATTCACCTGATAATTGCCCCTATGGTTATTGTTGAACCAAAGCACTACACAGAGTGGGAACAGAGGACGGGAACTGTCTGAGTCTGCGCCAATGCACTTTTTTGCAAACTGAATCCAGTTGTTACAGAAAGCTACCTAAAAAAAGATGCAATTATTTCTTAACTTTCTTTTCTGAAAAAGTTGTTCAAACTGAAAAAAAAATGGATAACATATCTCATTCCCATACTGCTAGGTTTAAAAATACAATCTAACCATATTCAAAATTCAGGATGTAAGAAGGTGCTAGGGCAATTTCAATTAGTTATCTGTCAGCTTTCTCTACTATTTTTCATTCAGATTCTCAAGATGACTAACACCCCATCTCACTTTTCCTACAAGAGCAACTGTGTCAAGTAAGATGAGCTGAGAAAATTACTGGCCCAAAGTCATTCAGTAAGTTTCTGTAAGTGGAGGCAGATATGAACCTGGGTCTTCCTGGTGTTGGTCCAATAGTTTAACCTCTAATTATAGTAATACTTTGCCACTTGCAAGAAATCTGGTTCCGTGTCGACAACTCTGGTTTCATCTGCGTGATTTATAGCTGATGTCTTGTGTTTGTTTGCTTTCAATATTACTGTCCAAAATATGCCTCTCAATCAGTCAGTCTTTTGTGGAGGGTTGTTTAGCTGAATGTAGCTGCAGGCAAGGATAAGTAGCAGCTAAACAATTATGGCTGCAGATGCTTAACTTCCAAGAAGCCCTACATAAGCAAGAACGTGCCCAGATATATTCCCACATACACATGCTATTTTTAAAAATATATATAATGCTGTTGTCTGTAGAACTGAGTAACAGCGCAAATGAGGTTTGAGATCTTGTGCCCACAAGAGGACTCTTGAATTTATGTTGTCTTCATATGTTGCAGCACTAAGCTTTAGACCAAGGTTAAATCTTCTGTATTCTGCCAAATTAAATTCTACATTGAACAGATACTTTCTGTGGAAATTCACTTGTCTCATGTAAATCTTTATTTGCAACAGTCTCGCACACTGATTCATGTTTTTATATATAAAGATAGGTTCTATAAACTAGAAAAATACTGGCATTATAAAATTGGTATGCATTGAAAAAAAGTTCAAGCAGTAGCTTCTTCACCATTTAAGAATTTACTACAAATTGTTTATTCATTTATAAGCAGTGAAATATTCACTAGTCAGTTAAAACTGTTATGGAAGTTTCTGTTTACATAAGGATTGACTTTGACTTCCATGGAATTTTACTCTGAATAACCTGTATGTCTGTTTCTGAAGTATATTGAAATCTGGATCATAAGGGTCATATGACTTGTTTTATTCTAAGACAGACATGAGACTAGGACATTGGAAGAAATTAAGAAATGAGAATCTTTATGGTAATAAGGGGTGGGCAAAATATGGTTCTGAAATGGTTTGGTAATATTCTATCTTACAGCAATCAGTACTTTACCAGTAAAAGGCACACCTAGAATAAGCATTTCACAGTGAGAAAAGTTGATGCATAGAATCATAAAGTAAGAGGCCATTTTAGCAGTTGTCTAGTCCAACCTTTTGCTCGGTGCAGAAACCATTAACCAACTAGCGTCTGAAGCAGTGGTGAAATCCATTTTTTTTTACTACCAGTTCTGTGAGCGTGGCTTGGTGAGCGTGGTGTTGCTCGGTGGGCATGGTTTGGTGGGCGTGGCTTGGTGGGCGTGGCAGGGGAAGGATACCACAAAATCTCCATTCCCACCACACTCCAGGGAAAGGATACTGCCAAATCCTCATTCCCACCCCACACCAGGGGAAGGA
>JANHFK010414531.1:0-11772 GCA_036250565.1 Sibynophis collaris | reverse complement strand
GCAACAGGCGTTGAAGGGGCAGCCAGAAAGAACGGGGGGGGGGGGGGATGTATTTTCCAAAGCACCAGAAGGCAAAAAACAACAAGAAGAAGCCATGGATGGAAAGGAACAGAGAGAGAAGCAACCTACAACTAAGGAGAAACTTCCTGACAGTGGAACTGTTTGTCTCCAGAGGTTCTGGGTGCTCAATCACCGGAGGTTTTTAAGAAAAGACTGGACAGCCATTTCTATGAAACGGTGTAGGTGTCAGGCCTGGAAGCCATCTTGGGCATTGGATCTCCAGGCCTGCCACACTTAGTGCTGTGGGAAACTGGGAGGGGGGATTGTATGGAGCTGGGGAGATATATAGTCATAACAACATTCCTTTCTCAGAGAGTCAAGGCCACTCTGCCCTGCAGCTGGAGGGCTGTGTCTGGGAGGCATCTCCAGTTGGGATGGTGCATTGATTAGACCACGTGATGGACATGTGGGTGCTGGGAAGGGACTTGGACTTCCTTTTGGGTGGGGAAAACCCAGGAGATTTCAGATCTGGGTTTTCCCAGATGTGTCAATATGACATCTCTCATCAAATGGAACTTTGAGGAATATTTAGCCTTGGAGTTTTCTTTCGTTGGGGGAGTTCCTTGGAATCCTGACAATAGGGTTCCCCCCACAAGGTCCCCCCCAAGTGTTATTCTGTTACCCTGGCCCCTTTCCCAGGCCCTCCACTCAGGTTTTGGCTGCCTGAGCAGGGGTTGGACTAGAAGACCTCCAAAGCCCCTTTCAACTCTGGGATCCCGTTATTCCTGAGCTAAACAGCTAAGACCCTCACTGGGGGCCCATCTCTTTTGCTCCAGAGTGAGGGGTTACAGAGCTGCCCCAAACATTCATTTGAGGAAGGTTTTTAGAAACCTGCAGCTGCAAGTTCTTCATCTCTCCTTAGCCTGAAGACCCAATTTCATTTGGAATTGAATCCCAAACTTCCCTTTTAGCATTTCTCCCGATACTTCTCCAAAATGCCCATCTCCAAGAAGCCACATTTCTCTCTCTCTCACACAGACACAGACACACACACACACTTTAAGCCAATTCCCTTGTTTTGGAGCCTTCAGAATGAGAGGCTATAAGAAGGTCCCTTGGAGGTCTTATACTTCCACCTTCTGCTCAAGGCAGAAAACCTCATAGATGCGCAAGTTCTCAGGCATCCCGGCTTTGGCTGCAAGAATTTCAGGCCGCCTTCCCGGCCACCCGCTTCCTCCTCCCGCCGCCCCTTGCAAGGCGGGAGGCCTGAGAGAAAGCGCCTGGTCTGGGCACACGGCCCTTCCCGGGGGGCAAAGCAAGAACTTACTGGTGGCGAGTTTTAGGCTGGCGGTGGCAGGAGAGCTCCAAGCAGCAGGAGCGGCACTCGGGGAGGTCCCTCGCACTCGGGGCCCTGGGAAAGGGTCTTGTGCTGCACAGCGAAATTTAGCAGCCAAGAGCCGCCACGTTCCTCTAAGTCTCATTCGGAAAGGTGGGAAAAAAACGAAACTTTGGGGTTTTGCCGATTAGGTAGGTTTCTTGTCATAGAAATGGCTGGGAGGTTTTGTGTGATCTTCTTCTGCTGGGCCCAAAGGAGTTGGAAGTCAATGCTTTTTTCCCCCTGAGGCCCTTCTACCCTGCCCTTTTCTCTCTTCCCCTTCCCCTCCCTTGTTTCCCTCTTGTTTTTTTCTTTGCATTTTCTGTAAAAAGAATTTTTTTTAAACAAGCATTCATAAAACATAAAACAAAACAATCTTCCATTGCATACAGTGCATTTTTTTGCATTTTTGTATTTTATACTTAGAGCTTGATAAATGAATAAAAACACATTTGAAATTTTAAAAAATGCCGTCAAAGGACAACCCAAACTGTACTGGAGAAGGAAATGGAAAGTAATGTAGTTAGCTACGAAATTTCAACACGAATAATAACCAGGGTGACAGCCTGGATGATGGATTTCATGGGATTTCATGGGGTGAGACCGACCATGCCTGCCTCTAAAGAGTGAGTTCTCACCACTATTCTCAGTGAACAGTGACTGGCGTTTTTGGGAGCCTATTGAAGTGCCCCGTCTGTCTTTGGGGGTGGAGCTTGACAATAGTCTGTAAGGGATTGGCTTGTCTTATTTCGAGGCCTCTTTATGGACTGGGATTACCCCAAAGTCCAAACTATACAAGTAGTCCTTGACTTACCACCAAGTTGGGAACTGGAGCTTCCGTTGCTAAGCAGTGCAGACGTTAAATGAGTTGCCTCTGATTTTATGACCTTTTTTTTGCTGCGGTAGTTAAAAATCATCATGATTGTTAAGTGAATCCTATTTCCCCTACTGACTTAGCTTCTTGCAAGCCCCCTAGTGGTTTTTGTGTGTGTGTGTGTGTGTGTGTGTGTGTGTATAACAAATGGGGATCATGTGACCCGGCATGCTGCAAGGGTTGTAAATACATGGCAAAATGTTGGTTTCCCCGACCGTGGAGATGCTGGGACAGTTGTAAGCATGAGGACTGGAAAGAAGTCTTTTTTTTTCAGCGCCATCATAACTTTGGTCATTAAACGAATAGTTGTAAGACAAGAACTGCCTTAAAGGCATGGCTTGCAAATCATGCAGCAGCTGTATTACGGCTAAGAGAACACTGAGGGAGCCTTTCTTGTTTTGTTGGCAGCCTTTGGCATTTCTCCGCTGGATTTCCTAAATTTGGGGCTGGTGCTGAGAGAAGGATTTGAGCACCCAGAGAAATTCCCGCCCTCCAGGTCTAACCTGTGTTGAACGTTGCTTTTATTTCAGTTTCAAGAGAAATAGCTCCATGGAGAGCGAAGGATAAGAGT
Source organism: Sibynophis collaris (assembly GCA_036250565.1). Lineage (NCBI taxonomy): Eukaryota > Metazoa > Chordata > Lepidosauria > Squamata > Sibynophiidae > Sibynophis > Sibynophis collaris. The sequence goes on along the minus strand of JANHFK010414531.1, from coordinate 8,952 downwards.
TCTCTTATTCTTACCGTTGAAGGAGAACTTTCCTTTAGGTGCTTACCTGCTTTTGGGTTGGGCTTCAATGGAGTCTTTCCTAAAGATAAACCAAAGGACAGGTTATCCCATCTTTTCTAAAGAGACGCCTGGTGGGAGGCTGCGCTTTAGGCCAGGGGTCTCTAACCTTGGCACGTTTAAGATTTGTGGACTTCAACTCCCAGAATTCCCCAGCCAGTGTGTTGAAGTCCACGCTGGTCTTAAAGTTGCCAAGGTTGGACATCCGTGCTCTAGGTGAAAAGGACAGGCTGAATCCATCACATTTGGCCTTGTCTTCCTTCCTATATGTCCCCAGTGCAGTAGATCTGAAGTTCATGGAAGGAAACTCTGCAACTGAACTTCTGAAGGAAACTTTATTAGGTGCTCATTATTATTTGCATGATCTATACTGGGATTCTCCATCATCCAGGGCATGGTTGTCCCAACTGGACTTGCTTGGTTTTGTTCTCTTAGATGAGAAGTGAAATGTTTTCAAAGAAACCCCCACCCCCAAGAAACTCCAGTTACCTTTTGGGGAAAAAACCCCCATCTTTGGGATACGTTGGTTCTTTCCCAGCCTGTTCTATTGTAGACGTATTGTGAGCTGTTGTCCAAAGGTTTTGGGCTGAACCTTCCATCCACATCTTGTGCCAGTTCAGCTGCGCTGCTTAAGGAAGATGAATCCGCAGAAGGGTGGGAAAGCCTTATCTCTGTTCCAGCCCTTCCCTGCAGCTTCACTGCTCAGATAGGACAAACATCTCCAAATGCCAAAAGCAAGGCTGAAAAAAGTTGTTGGACACCACAAAAATCCAAGACCAAAAGCTGGTTGGAAAGACAAGAAGACATCCCAGAAGAAGTCCATGGCACAGGATTTATGCAGTGCTACCAGGACAAATGACATGGATGTGTCTGTGCAGTCCAGCTTCATTTGAGAGACCTTTTGAATTTTGTCTCCAAGGATCTAAAACTGTTATGCTTCCCAAACTGCTCAGACTCTCTTCTACGGAATTATGGTGGAATCAACATCTCAGTAGATCCTTACGCTGTTTGGCTTTCTCTAGTCTGGCCGGTGGTTGCATGCTCAGTGTCTTAGCAGCTGCAGAACTGTGTTTTAGATGGTATGGTGACCTCCAATATCTCTGTGTGTATTTTTGTGCCAAGAAAGTCCTTTGTGGTCCAGCTCTAATTGGAAGATAAATTCTTTAAATTAGGAGCAGCGTTTTGGCATGCTTCTTCATCGATTCATCTGCTCCCATTTTCCTTGTCTCAGAGACCAGGCACTGAGGGGGGAAGTCAGCAGGAACCCATCTGTGTACTTAGCACAAGGTTTCAAGAGGAACCTTCACAAGGTTGGGTTCATCTTAGAACTTCTTCCTCACATCTTCAATTTTGTGAGTATTAAAAGGGAGTAGCATGGTATGTTCAACAGAATAACAGAGTTGGAAGAGACCTTGGAGGATCTTGGAGGGGATTGGACTAGAAGACCTCCAAACCTCTTCCAACTCTGTTATTCTGTCTTCTGATCCAACCCTTTGCTCAAGCAGGAGACCCTATACCTGTCAGCTCTGGAAGCCATGTTAGCACAATGGCACAAATGACAATACCAGTTCAGACAAATGGTTGTCCAATCTCTTCTTAAAAAGCTCCAGGGTTGGAGCACCCACAACTTCTGGGGGCAAGTTGTTCCACTGGTTAATTGTTCTCACTTTCAGGAAATTTCTCCTTAGTTTTAGGTTGCTTCTCTCCTTGATCAGTTTCCACCCGTTGCTTCTTGTCTGGCCTTCGGGTGCTTTGGAAAATAGGTTGTCCCCCTCCTCTTTGTGGCAACCCCTTAGATATTGGAACACTGCTGTCCTGTCACCCCTAGTCCTTCTTTTCTTTAGACTAGACATGCCCAATTCCTGATTACCTTCAGTTGACCCTAATTTTCCCTTACAACAATCCCTCAAAGCCATAGGTTTAACCAGGTTTTGTTCCAGCTTCATACACATGAGGAACTTAAATAAATTGTAGTCTGTATGTCTGAATTGTGATACCTAAAGCTTTTATTCTATCAAATTTATATAGCTGTAGGTTAAAATCCAAATGAGAAATACCTGACACATTTTGCCATTCTGTATCAGTCCATAAAATTTTTTGTGTTTTGCCTGCAAATGCTTTTTTGTATCTTTTGCAAATACTTGGGTAAAGTGAAAAGGAGAGCAAATGATAGCATTGTTGCTGGCTTTACTAAAAATAATACTCTTGCAAACTGTGTTTTGGGACGAGTGGTGGAAGGTTATAATTTGGAGGCTCTGTTCAAAAAAATCCTGCTGAACTCTTTAAGACTGGATAACAGATGAGGAGAGGGGTGACGTTCACCGTGGCTCAAAGTTACAACTGCACTGACAAAACACACCCATTCGTGAAGTGAGAAGAGCAACAAAGATGATTAGGAGGCTGGGGGCTAAGATATAAGATGAACGCTTGCAAGAACTGGCTTTGGCCAGTCTAGTGAAAAGGAAGACTAGGGGTGACATGAGGGCAGTCTTCCAATATCTCAGGGGCTGCTCCAGAGGAGAGGAGGTCCACCTATTCTCCAAAGCACCAGAAAGCAGGACAAGAAGCAACAGATGGAAACGAATCAAGAAGAGAAGCAGCCTGGAATGAAGGAGGAACTTCCTAACAGTGAGAACAATTAATCAGTGGAACAGCTTGCCACCAGAAATTGTGGGTGTTCCATCACTGGAGGTCTTTAAGAAGAGCCTGGCATCCATTTGTCCAGAATAGTACAAGTTCTCCTGCTTGAGCAAGGGTGTTGGACTAGAAGACCTCCAAGATCCCTTCCAACCCTATTCTATATCCTATGAACTGAATCAGGTTGCTGGTGTGCAAAGTTGTTACATACCGGTCGGAACGTTAGAGATTCATGGAATGCTTGGATAGCCCTTTGTCTGAAGTGGTGCAGGTTTTCCTGCCTGAGCAGGGGGTTGGACTGGAAGACCTCCAAGGTCCCTTCCAATCCTGTTACCCTGTTAAATCATAATTAGAATGAAGCAGGCTTTGTAAACTTCATGTTTGGGTGAACATGTTAATGCTAGCCAGTATTTTGTAGTCAGTGCAAGACACGGTTTCAGCACTAGGCGAGTCTAAGGATTGCATGTATGCCTGGTTTTGCACACGGGTGTGATTCCTGTAAGAGGAGCCCAGTATCTTTCAATGAGATCATCATTTCTAGCTAATCATGGTGATCTCATTGAAATATATTTTGCTCCTCTTACTGGAATTAATTCATTGTTTGGATTAGTGGATAAGATTGCCACATTTTGGATCGAGAAATCTGGGCTACAATTCCTCTTTATACCTTTCCACTTCTTTCCTAGCTATCTTTGAAGATCAGTTTCAAGTAAACTTGCAGAATATTGGAACCTAAAATAAAATAAAAACTAATTCCACCCTGCAATCCTGATATTTCTCTGCAAAAAAATGTTCTACGTTGCTCTTGGACTAAAGAAGAGAAAGGTTGGTTTACACCAGATAAATAGAATTGCTGGTCTTGTTGCTGTTAGTGGTCTATGGTCACAGGTAGTTCTTGACTTACAACAGTTTGTTTAGTGACCATCCAAAGTTACAACAGCATTGAAAAAAGTGACATCTGACTGTTTCCCACATTTAACAACTGTTGGGGCATCCCCATGGTTGCGTGATCAAAATTCAGACACTTGGGAACTGATTCATATTTATGACGGTTGCAATGTCCCAGGGTCCCATGATCCCCTTCTGTGACCCTCTGACAAACAAAGTCCATCGAGAAGCCAGATTCACTTAACAACCAAGCGACTAAGGTATCCACTGCAGGGATTCACTGAAGCATTGTGGCAAGGAAGGCTGTGAAATGGGACAAAATTGGCTTAACAATTGCATCACTTAGCAACAGAAATGGGTTTGGGCCCAATGGTGGCCGTGCAATATGTCTTGGACCATGGATTCTACAGACCAGAGCGGATGAGAACTGAAATATGATAGCAGTTAAAGGACCAGAATAACGGAATAACGAGTTGGAAGAGATCTTGGAGGTCTTCTAGTCCAATATCTCCAGCCTCAAGCAGGTGACCCTGGCCGAGGCCATTTCTGACAAATGACTGTCCCATCTCTTCTTAAAAAACTCCACTGATGGAGCACCTGCAACATCTGAAGGCAACTTCTGTTCCATTGGTTGATTGTCTTCACTGTTAGGAAGTTTCTGCTCAATTCCAGGTTGCTTCTCTCCTTGATTAGTTTCCATCCAAGGAAACTTCTTGTCCTGCCCTCTGGTGCTTTGGACAATAAGTTGACCCCTTCTTCTTTGGGGCAGCTCTTCAAATATTGAAACAGTGCTATCAAGTCATCCCTAGTCCTCCTTTTCACTAGACTAGATCAAGGGCTTCCACCTTCAATTGTCATTTGAAGTCCCAAGGGTGACCCCTAAAAGCTGTCCTGTGCTTTCCAGATTTCCAAATCATTCTAACCAACTTGAAATGTTTGATGGGATGGAGCGGTAGTGGGGAGGAAGGATTCAGTAATGAAGATTTGCAATTCCTGACATGATATTCAAAACAAAGTGTTGCTCTCAGACTGGGGGGAAAAAGAGTAACAAAAACCCTGATATACCCCATGAATTTACATGTTTCAGTTCTTTGGAGGCTGGACTGGCGAGGACTTAGAACAGCTCATGGTTCATCATGGCAACAGTCATGCAAAGTTTTCTTTGATGTGAGTTGGCCCAACCCATGGATTAGTATTATTCAGAAAATAGCCATACAGCGTACTTTTGCCAATTAACCCATTATAGTGGATAGATTGTAGCTTCTCTTTTTAAACTGGAGATGTTTTAACCATTTTTTTTCCAGAATAGAGCTGGAAGGGACCTCGGAGGTCTTCTAATTCGACCCCCTAACCCTAACTCTATACAATTTCAGATACCAGTGATAGCAAACCTCACTGTTGGGAAGTTTCTCCTTAATTCCAGGTTGCTTCTCTCCTTGATTAGTTGCCATCAATGGTTTCTTGTCCTGCCTTCAGGTACTTTGGAGAATAGGTTGACCCCCTCTTCTTCTTTGAGGCAGCCCCTCAATACTGGAAGGGTGCTATCATGTCCCCCAAGTCCTTCTCTTCTCTAGACTAGCCATACCCAAATCCTTCACATGTTTTAGTCTCCAGGCCTTTGATCATCTTCGTTCCTTTTTTCCAAAGTCTCAAATTCTTTTCTTGTAAAGTCACCAAAACTGGATGCAGGATTCCAGGTGTGGCCTTACTAAGGTTTTATAAAGGGGTACTAATACTGCACTTGATTTTGATTCTGTGCCTCTGATTATACAACCGAGGACTTGTATTGGCTTTCTTGGCTGCTGCTGCTGCTGCTGCACACGGCTGGCTCCCGTTTAAGAGATTGTCCACTAGGACTCCAAGGTCTCTTCATCTTTACTTTTCACAATGTTCACAATAATCACAACATCCCCACGGCTCTTTCAAGGGGAGGGTTTAATCATTAATAATGGGGAGGGGACCGGAGGTTCACCTTGTTTGTTCTGTGTTCTTGGATTTCTTTAAGAAAGAAGTGGAGGAGACATTCAGACCTATTAAAACTTTTACAGTGAGGAAATACAAGAATAGCGACCACAAAAACCGAATTGTTTTGTGACTCCAGAGATTCCCACCCCTAAGTGCTTCCAATTGTTGGTAAATTCAGTATAAATGCCCGATTCCTTCTGGTTTGTGGATGCATTATGGTTCTGTACAACAGAGAAGGATTTATTAAAAATACACAAGGCCACGGCAAGAGGTATTTGGGGATCAGGATTGTGTTGCTACAGTTGCCCAAAGTCTTTCTCTTGGCAAGTTGCAATGAACTGAGCACCGTTTTACTCAGAGGCTGAAAAAGACAATGTGGTTTTAAGGTGGTGCAGACACAAAACCGCAGTGCGTCCTTTAAAGCAGGCTCAGCCCAGCTAATACTTAAAAGGAAAACAACAGCTCAGAAAGAAGAAATGGCGCAGCCCTTCTGTACAAAAAGCACTCCTTCCCATCTTCGCCGTGTCTGCATGCCTTTCATCCTAAACCGATAAACCAGCCATCCCAAAGATATATTTCCAGAAGGCAACTGGACTTTCTTGGGGTTTTTTTCCCTTGAAAACATTTTGCTTCTCATCCGAGAAGCTGCTTCTTCACTTCTGAAGAAGCCTCTTGGGTGAGAAGTGAAACATTTTCAAGGAAAAATCCAAGAAAAACCCAGTTGCCTTTGGGGAAAACCCCTTTGGGACAACCGAGACCCTTCCTGGATGATGGAGAATCTCTGTAGAACGATAGACCAGTGTTTCTTCACCTTGGCCTCCTTGAAGATGGGTGGACTTCGACTCCCAGAATTCCCCAGCTAGCCTGCTGGGAATTGAAGCCCACCCATCTTCAAGGAGGCCAAGGTTGGACTGAGCGTTTTTGGGAAGATTTTGCTCAGGTGGGGAACAGCTTCCACTAATCGTGAAAAGCTGTGCTGCATCTGAAACCCTAAGGCAGAAGAAGAGCCCAGAAGAAGACGGCAACAAACCACGTGCATATTATGGTCTAGAGAACTATGCAGGTGGTATATGAGGTTTCCCAAGGCTGACCTTGATTTGCTAGGATGCTTAGAGAGCCTGTGAAAAAACGACAGGAACTCTCTTTATGCTTAAATGCTCTTTGTTTTTAATCTCCAAAGGCCTCCTCCTCCTCCTTCTCCTCCTCCTCCTTACTCCGAGGACTTCTGGCACGGAGGTGCAGAAGAGGAATGTTGTATTCCTTGGAACTCTGTGTTTTCAAACCCGAGGGGGAGTCTGTCCCTTTTGGGAATTCTGTTTTCCGAAGAGGTTCTTGCCATCAAAGAAATTTGTGTCCACAGTGTTGTGAACCAAATCTGGATTTGGAAGCTGCAGTTCTGAAAATGTCCAAATGACTTTCAAGGTTCTTCTCCAAGGGGAGAAACAGAACGCCCTTAAAAGAGACGGTTTTATTTTGCTCGTAGCTGTTTTCGAGCCCTTCATTTAGATCTGCTCCTAGGAGGAACACAGGGAAAAAGGCAGGACTGCAAATCCTCCGCTTTCTGCCTCCCAAAGCCTTCCGCGCATGCAACCTTGTTTAAAGTATCTCTTTAAATCTAGGCATGGATGCAACCAAACCCTCTCCAGCTGACCCTCCCTTACTTCCTTTTTAAGATCCGTCCCAAATGTTTCCCACTTTTTTTCTTAGTTAAACTGGGAATACTGTCTCGGTGAGTAATTGTTTAGGGTTAAAAAAAACAATACTTGTAAAACTTTTTTTTAATATGCTTCTCTTTTTATCAGCTTTTTGTCTTCTGAGAACTTTGCAGAATGACTTCAGCTGAATATTTTGACACCACTGCACATCTGACTTTCCAGATCTAGCCGTCTTCCTTGCTCAACTGCTCCATTGCAAAATATTTTCTTTTTTCAAGAGAAGGAAACAGGAACAACAGGCTGGGTTTGGTCAGATAGTAGTGGCTTCCATAATGTGTTTGCTCTTCAGAGTAGAATACAGAAGAGTAGAAGAGAAGAGAAGAAAGAATTAGGAACAGAACAGAATAGAATAACAGAATTGGAAGGAGGCCTTGGAGGTCTTCTAGTCCAACCCCCTGCTCAGGTAGGAAACCTCTATACCATTTCAGACAAATAGCTATTCAATCTCTTCTTAAAAACTTCCAGTATTGGAGCATTCACAACTTCTGGTGGCAAGCTGTTCCACAAGTTAATTGTTCTGCCAGGAAATTTCTTCTTAGTTCTAGGTTGCTTCTCTCCTTGATGAGTTTCCACCCACTGCTTCTTGTCCTGCCCTGAGGTGCTTTGGGGAATAGCTTGACCCCCCTCTTCTTTGTGGCAACCCGAGATTCCCAATTATCAAATTATCAATGCTGGTGAAATTTGTTGTTATTAAGGACCTCTGCAGATTTTCCCTAAAAGATAGGAGCAGGTGACAGCATCTTACATATCTCTGTTAATTGTACATTCTGCAAGCATAATGGATGTCTAAAAGAGCTGAAATGGATAATTTATTAAGAGGGGAAATTAATGAACTACCCTTAATTTGGTTTAAATTTACAACTTTTAATGTTCCTAATTGGTGTACTTGCCAATGGCTTGAACCACAACTGAATTTCACACAGTTTCTAAAGTGCTCAGAATGATTTAACTATTTGTGTTTGAAAAACCCTCTGCATGGGCACATCCGCATGTAATTACTTGGGAGGACTGCTAATTACATTTATTTTACAGTTGATTAATAATCAGACATATTTTGCCCTGTATTGTATTCCTTCCTGACATGACTAATTAATTCTATGATGTCGCAGATTTCTTTCACAAATTCCAGCATAGAAAAAAAAGAGTGAATTTTTTTTTTTTTACTCCACTCCCTGCCTGGATGAAGAAAATATCAGTTTAATGGAGTTGCCAAAGCAGAATCATTGCAAGCTCTCATTTTATGACTTCTGCTGAGCTGTTTGGGCTCGCAATAACAGCTGTGGTTGCAAAAAAGAAGAAAAGAAAGCAAGAGAAAAGTAGTCTTTCTGCCTTTCCTTCTTGGGTCACCGATATATGTTACTCCTCTATTCCTAGCAGGAGCAAGTTACTTTACCATTGCAACTTGGGTGGCCTCGTATTGAAGCTGACCCTACATGCCTTGGGGGGTTTCTAAGGGACACTTATGGATCCACATGGAAAGGAAAGTTGGCTGAAGCTTGCGATTCCATCCTGGATTGGCATCTTCTCCCCATCTTCCCACCACCAGGTCATGGTGCGGTTCTTTCCTACAACCCAAGAGCTGCTAAGCTGTTTCGCCTGGGACGACAGGAGGCTTCAGGGGGGTCAGAGAAAGTGGAAAGGAAGTTAGTTCACAGAGCGGAGGGAATTCACTGATCAGACAAGAGGTGGA
>JANHFK010400658.1:0-11849 GCA_036250565.1 Sibynophis collaris | reverse complement strand
GAAAACAACCTCCCTAACCCTCCCAGAGGCCGGAAACAGCCCGTGTCCTGACTTCTGTGGGCTTGGAAGGCCCAAAAATCAGCGGGCCGACGTGTGCATGCACGCTGGAGCTAGTGGCATGCATTCCATAGGTTTGTCATCATGGGTGTCGGATCTCCTGCTTGGGCGGGGGGTTAGACTAGATAACTAACTCTGTTAATATGTAATCAGCAGAGATGGCAAAACTGTTTTGATTAGAGACAATGGATTAGACAGATTTATATGAGACTAGAAGCTGTTTGTGGATGAGTGGGATGGGATGGAATTTGAAGAATAGTGCAATGTTTGGGCTAACCTGTTAACTGTTTTTTATATATACAGTATATTATAATTAGATGTTGGATAAATTCTATTATTAGACAGAGATTTCCTCATCTGAAATATTGGTTGATATATCTTTCGTTGCATATGGATGAGAAAGTTTATAATTATTTATAGACTTGATATGTAAGAGGAGAAAAATTAATTAATTTTTTAAAAAAATTCCAACACCCAGCCAGGGTGGATTTTATTTGTTTATTGTTTTTAATTGTATGTTTAATGTTTGATTTATTTGATGTTTGGGGGTTCCCCCCCTCTTTTTTGTACACATTTTTTTGTTTTTGTTTTCTGTTGGATATGTTTTTATAGGACTCTAAAGATGTCTGGGTTTTCTGGATTTTAGATTATACTATGATGCTTGTTGTTTAGTATGGTTAAAAGATTGGATAACTCTAAAAAATTCAAGACTGTTAGACTTCAAAAGTTTTGATTTGAGATTTGGGTGAAATGCCTATTTGTGGTACAACAAAGTAAAAGTTAACCCTGGATTTAAGAATATTATTAGGCAATTGATTTGATGTGTATGGTGGAAATATAAAAGAAGACTGGCTGAAAAAGTTCCATTTTGATTATCACTTCATAAGTAATAAATAGAATAGAGATGCTATTGGAAGGTAAATGGATGACATATCAGGAGTTGTTGAAGGTCAAGAACTGGAGTGCCTTTAGTTTACTGTTGGGGTAAGAAGCTGATGGGCTTTTTAAAAAGGATTTTTAAGGGTTTTTAATAGGGGAATTTTAAATGTTTTAAAATATTTTAGAACAGACAAATTGTTTAATTTATTTTAAAATATTTTAAAGTTTATATTTATATTTATGTATTACACTGTTTTAATTATGTCTGTTCACCACCCTGAGTCCCGGAAGGGAGAAGGGCGGTATACAAATTCAATAAAATGTGAAATGTGAAATGTAAACACTTGCCTCTCCTCTCTACTCAGTCGAGTCCAGGGCTAGCCAGGTCATTGCTGTGCCATTGTTCTCTCCATCGTGGCAGCTTCGAGTTTTCCCCCTCCCCCCCCAGGTATGGCAAGTTGTTCGGGGCTTGACACCTACTACAGGGTCAGAATTAGGGAAGGAAACAAATGGAAAATCACTTTCAAGCACTAGGGTGCTTCTACCCCATCGCTTTCACCCCACTAGGGTGCTTCCAGTTCAACGTACTCCTATTCAGACTGCAGGGAGCCCCAGCAGTTTTCTTTCTTTTCTTTTTTTTTTGACAAAAAATTATTTATTTTTCCAGCAGTTTTCATTCAATTAATAAATGAGGTGCTCTATGAGCACTTCTACAAATGGGTTTTGGTTTACTTAAATGACATTTTAATCTACACCGAAATAAAAGTGGAGCATGTAAAACCTATCCATGCAGTCCTAAACAAACTCCGTGCTACAAAGCTTTATGTGAAACTGTCAAACTGCAAATTTCAAAAGGAAAGGATAGACTACTTAGGGTATTGAATCTCCCATGAAGGAGTAGAAGTGGACCCTGAGAAAGTGCCGGCAGTGGTTGAAACTCCCCACGCGCATAGACAGCTGCAAAGTTTCCTGGGGTTTGCTAACTTTTACTAAAAATTTACCCCAGCATTTGCGCAAATTGCGCTTCCAATTACTAACTTGCTAAGCAGAAGGGAGTAAACCCAAACCGAGACTGAACTGGACCATAGAGTACCAAGCAGCATTTGAAAAGTTAGAGGCTGTTTTCAGCAGAACCAGTGCTTAAGCACCCAGATCCAGAAAAACCTTTTATCATTCAGGTGGCTGCCAGTGACGTGGCAATCGGGGCAATCCTTCTCCAAGAGAATGAGCAAGGCCAATTACAGCCATGTGCATACACCTCCAAAAAATTAACAGATATAGAACAGAGATGGGCAGTTTGGGAAAAAGAGGTGTATGCTGTCCACTGGACCCTCCTCACATGGCGGCATTTTCTGGAAGAGAGTAAAATCCCCTTCCAAGTATGGACTAACCATAAGAATCTGGAGGCCCTTAAGACCCTGCGGAAACTATCCCCAAAGCAAGTACACTAGGCACAATACTTTAAAAGTTTTGATTTTGCCCTCAAATACCTTCCTGGGGGGAAGAATTTTCTAGCTGACGCCTTATCCAGAATACCACAGTACAACAGCGCAAAATCAAAACAGTGCAAAGTTGTCAAATACCAGCTTTTCAGCTAGCAGCTAAAGTGATGACCAAGCGAAAGTGATGACCAAGCGAAAGCAGACCTCCCAACAGACAATGCCTCCATCCAGGCATTTAAACAAGCCCTCCTCACTGATGAGTGGTTTCAGGCCCATAAGGACACTTGTTTGTTAAAAGACAGCCTGGCCTAGATGGAGGGAAGTTGTATGTCCCAGCTAGCCAGAGACTTAGCCTTACGTGAACCTGCCATGACTCAAAACTAGCCAGCTACTTCAGATTTGTAAAAACGTTACACCTGATAAAGAGGCAATTCTGGTGGTTGTCCTTGAAGAAAGATATAGGGAGCTACATAGCCAGTTGCCCAATTTGTGCAGCCGCAAAGAGAAAGCAGGGAAAAACTCCAGAATTATTACAAACTGTGGCCGAGCCTTCAGCATCCTGGAGAAAGATATCTATGGATTTCACTACAGAACTTTCCGAAAGTGCAGGAAATACTGTCATTTGCTTAGTGACTGACTTGTTCTCCAAGCAAGTTCATTTTATACCTTGCCAGAAGATTCTCACTGCAAAAGCCCTGGCCAAAATGTTCCTACACCATATATATCGTTTACATGATGCCCCCCAAAGGATTATATCTGACCAGGGGGTCCAATTCACGTCAAAGTCCTGAGGGTCTTTTCTAAGCCTCAGAGCCTGAGTTTGAGTCATCATCCTCAAACAAATGGCAGGACAAAATTCACAAACTCAGTTCTAGAGCAGCACCTAAGATGCTTCATCAACTACCAATAGTACAATTGGACTTTTACAGAGGTCACCTATAATAATGCAATACACTTGAGCACTGGGTTCACCCCATTTAGTTACTGGCCAAGAATTCAATGCCAGAACTACCAATAGATGAGCCTAGCATACCCTCCCTTAATGTTCTGACAGAGCTCCCCAATTACAACAAACACTCTCAAGTTAAATCAAAGGTTCCTTTATTAGGAGTGCCAGCAGCCCCGGCAAAAAAAAATTCTTTCACCGCAGGCTAACAAGTCCAGCCAATCGGGAGATGAATAGTCTGCCACATCTATTCATCTCTGCCCCCCTGCCTTTTATCCCCAGAGCGAGGGTGGGGCTTCACTAGCAGCAGTGGCTCTTTCTTCCCAAGGATCAGCCCACAGATTTCTACTACTCTCCTCTCTGCCTTCTGCGCATCCACATGTTAGGCACTGGACCCTGATGTTCCTCCTCTTCCTCATCAGCCACTTCCAGATCTGGGAGCTGTTGACTCTCTATCTGAGGCCTGGTGGATGGGCCAGGCTCCACCTCTGTCTCTCTCGCTCTGCCAGATCTATTCCCTCTTCCCCCTCTGAGCTCTCAGGTTGCCTTGATGCTGACTCTGACTTCCATGTCTCCTCCTCCTCTGATTTGGCTGCTGGAAGGGCCAGCAGCCAACAGGCCACAACACTTAAGGAGTGGATACCCCAACTACAAAACACCTTGCCAATGGTAAGAAAAGCACTTCAGAATGTCAGAGCATCCTTTAAGGCACAGGCAGACAAAAAGAGAACAGAATCCAAAACATTCAAGGTAGGGGATAGGGTGTACTTGTTCACTAAATTCCTGCAATCCTTACAACCCTCAAATAAATTAGGACCCAAATTCATAGGCCCTTTCCCCATCATATGAATTATAATTCTGGTAACAGTTGAGCTATGGCTGCCAAAATCCCTCAGGCAAGTGCACCCAGTATTTCATTGCAGCCTGCTAAAACCTGAAATTACCTCTCCATTCAGACCACCACAGCCTCACATCCTCCTATCATGGTTGAAGGAGAGCAGCAGTTAGAAATCTGGGAAATACTTGATTTGCATACACACCATGGAGCCATGCAATACTTAGTATTCTGGAAACTGGAAAACCCTCTCTGAAAATGAATGGGTGGCCAAAAGACATATCAGGGATCCCAAACTGCTAAAAAAGTTCCATATACAATACCTTGACAAGCCTAACTAAACCATTGCTCTATTTTTCTCCTTGTTTCTTTTCCAGGTGGACTTCTCCTTCTCCGACAGGGGCAGCATATCAGGTCCCAGAGATCCCTATCGGGACACTGCCATTCCTTACTTTGCAACCGTTAAACACTCATTTGTGCCAGGCCTCAGGCTTGAATAAAAAAGTACCAACTGTTTCCAGAGCTTGTTTGTTTCTGAGTTCAGAAGGCCTGGGGACTGGACATCTGAGAGGAAGTCAGCACTCATTTTTTATCTTCACACCCCTTGAGGACTGGCTGGTCTCGAGGAGACGTTGGAGATAGGGGATGGCAGAAAGCCTGGAGCCTGTGATGGACAAGGAAGTCGAGGAGGCGATGCTGATGGAGCAGCTTGTGTCAGATGGGGGGGGAACAGTGGTCAGCCCCCAATGCGGCTGAAGGGACGTGATGTACAAGCTACCATGCAGCCCAACAAAGGCCAGTCAAATCTGGTGCCGGTGCAGGGGCCCAGTTCATCCCCAGAGTGATGGCACTGTTCGGCTGTGGCTGGGGGAGCCGCCTATAGACCCTCTGCCCCAGGATTTCATGGTACCAAGCAGTTTGAGTGGTGGGAGAGACAGCTGACGGATGGCGAGAAGAGAGAGTGGAGTTATTTGAGAGTCCCAGGAAGCTACTATGTAATGCCTATGGGAGTACTAAGGGAGCGCTTTGGAGTGGCCAGCATCCAGGACATTCCTCTCTGGGACATGACTCCTGAGGCAGCTGGGAGTTGGCAGGGGTAGCAGTTAGGGTCTCAGCTGGGTCTGAGTTCCAGTTGGCCAGCCTAAGGCTGCGATTGGATGCTATGCCTTGTTACACCCAGGAAGCTCTACCAGAGATGGCATTGGATCAGAGCTAAGGACTGGTGTTGGTGGGGATTGCAATGGCAGGGGAAACTGCATCCAGAGGCTGGATGTTGGGCCCAACAGCTCAGCTTTCAGCTCGGCAAGGTCCAGTTCCTGGGGTGCAGGACCCACACCCAACTGTGCAGGGTTCCGCAGGCCCAATGGGGTTTTGGCCACAGATGATGGCCTGGGGTCCTCTGGTCTTACAAGCAACTTTTGATGGGAATCCAGACCATCTGGCATTGTTCCTCAGCCAGTCCATCATCCATTTGGACCAGTACACCTGTTTCTATCCCTCACAGTGGGCCATGGTGGTGGCAATAATGGCAGCACTGGAGGGGGAAGTGGCTGAGTGGGTGGAAGACTTGCATACTGAGCATGCCAAGGAGTTGGCAGATGCAGGACTATTCCTGGAGGTGCTATGGGTTCGTTTCAAAGACGGGACCTGAGCCCAATGTGCAGAAGGAGAACTCCTGATGCTAACCCAAAGAGCTCAGCCTGTGGTAGAATATGTCTGTGATTTCTGCCAAGTAGCCAGTAAACTGCGGGCTTGGCGGAGTGGTTCCTGGTTCATCAGTTCCAGATGGCCCTTGACTGAGATTTGTACCAAGACAGTGTTTACCGGGGTATCCCGCATAGGCTGCGGGATTAGTTTCAGGCCATCACTGACCTCGATGTGAGATTATTTGAGTTACATCTCAGAGGGGATGTGGGGATTGGGACATGGGGCTTTGTGAAGAGGCCAGCCGGAGGACCCTGGGTAGCAGCTACCCAGGTTGCGAACCCCTCAGGCAGAACTGGCCAGCAGATGCTCTGGTGTTTTCGATGCAACCAGATGGGTCACTGGGCGGCCAAGTTCCCGGCTCTTACTCCATAGGTAAAAGCAGGAAATCAAGGGAGAATGGTGAGCTCAACCCGACAAACCTAGGAGAAGTCCAAAGCGGTGTGCCAGGTGGGTTCACCAGGCTGAGGAGGGCCCGCAATGGATAAGGTGGCAGTGAAATACCCATTGGCTCTACGATAGCGGGGATGATGCACCAGAAGATCCGATGGTAAGCGGGGCCATCCATCCCTTCATAATTCCCGTGATCGTGATGGGCCTCCATTCAGGCAGAATATGGGGCTCTGATTGATATAGAGGTGCACAAGGTGCTTAATCAGCCGGGTAATGGCTGTTGAGTTTGGGTTACAAGTAAAGGAGTTGACCAAGTTCAAGCAGGTTGATGAGTCCCTGTTGGGTGAGGGGCTCCAGCCACCCATGTTACTGAGCCCATGAGATTGGAGATGGTAGAGCACTGGGAATTGATTCATTTTACAGTGGTGCCAACAAATCCCTCGTTTTGGGTCTGGCCTGGTTGGACAAGTGGACCCCTAGGATTGGTGGGAAGATGGATATTGGAAGATGCACATAGGACCCAGGCCTCCTCACCAGGACCAACCCAGGGGAGGAGGGGAGAAGAGAGCTAGCAATGGTGGGAAAGAGGGGGTTCCCATAGGGCTCCAGACGGAGGCTCGCTCCTCGTGCAATCACTTACCCCCTCATCGCCCTACTGATTGTACTATCAAACTCGTCCCTGGAGTGAAACTTCCAAAATCCAGGATGTATTCCATGACGCTGAAAGAGATGGATGAGTTACAGAGGAACACTGATAAGAACTTGGCCAGGAGTTTCATACAGCCAGCACGGTCGAAGATAGCAGTTCCAGTACTCTTCAAAGAGAAGAGTGGACTCTGCGTTTATGTATGGATTTTTGCAGCATTAACGGGGTTACCATGGAACACATGTACCCCCTTCCCCTGATGAAGGACATGTTGGCCCATTTAGCGAAGGGTAAGATCTTTATGAAACTAGATCTGAGGAAGGCCTACTATCGGGTTAGAGTGAAGCAGGGGGACAAATGGAAGATGACTTTCAACTGCCCCCTGTGGAGTTACCAGTTCCAAGTAATGCCATTTGGACTACAGGGAACCCCTGCGGTATTTATGCAACTAATTAACAATGTATTGCATGAACATTTATACCATGGGGTGCTTGTATATCTGAATGATATTTTGATCTATACCACCACCATGGCAGAGCATATCCAGCTGGTGCTGCAAGTGCTACAGAAGCTATTGGCAGCAAACCTGTATGTGATGCTCTCCAAGTGCAAGTTTCACTGAACCCAGCTGAAGTATCTAGGATATCGCACTGGGGTAAAGATGGATCAAAGTAAGGTCCAAGCTGTCATGGAGTGGCAGGCCCCAAAAACTTACCGACAATTAGAGTTTCCAGGGGTTTGTGAACTTTGATTGGCAATTTATCCCCTTGTTTGCCAAGGTCGCCTTACCAATAACCGATTTGTTAAAGACAAAACATGCCACTGCTAAACCCCAACCTGGCCAGTCACTCCCAAGGACAATGGACTGTCAGCGGGCCTTCGAGGCACTAAAGGCTCTGTTTTCAAAGGAGCCCTTGGTTGCTGCAGCTGTTTCATCTCCTCTGTCTCAGTGGCCCAACTCACCCCAGCTCTCAGGTTCTCAAAAATCTCCATCACCAAGCGCATGACATTTCTCTTAAGTCACTCATCCTGGACTGACTCTTTGGCTAGGTCCTCATGGTCCTTCCAGTTCGCACTTCCAGCCCGATTACTGGCCACCCCAGGTGAGGGTGACACCTTTGGTTCTTCCATCCTAGCTGTCTTTCTTCCCCACTCTGATAGAGCATCTTGGCTTCACTGGGTTCTCCAGGGCAAGAGCTTCTTTGGTAGAGCATCTGTAGGTTGAGTCCAGCTGGATGGCGGTGGTGTCACCTCTGCATTCTCCTTCTCTGTGCTTGCTGCCTTGCTTGGACATGGCTTGCAAGGTCTCCTCAATGGAGCAATGCTTCTTTGGATTGACCACTTTGCAGATCCTGCTTAATGTAAGGGCTTGCCTCAAGAGTTCAACAAAGTAGAACTCTTGAAATGATTGGCATTTCAAAAGGAAAGTTTTATTGAGAGAAAATGAAAGCGAGACAAAGAAAGCAGGATATTAGGATTCCTGCGCAATTCTGTTAGGTTAAAAAGATAGAAACATCTCCTCTCAGTCTGTTGTAGGGCAAGCCAATCCACAGATGCGAAGTTTTGAGAACCTCAGGCTAAGAAGGTGATAAGCGTTGCTTGCTGGAAGCTCTGGTGCTGAGATAAAACAGGTGGCCCTCAATTCAATCCCTCCCCCCTTACATTCCCAGGAAGGTAAATCAAAATACAGGCAACAGGAAAAAGGTTATAAAGTGAGGAATGCATCCAGGCCCTCCCCACCAGAATGGCAGCATCCTAAGAGGTTTGCATGCAAGATTATCAAACCAGATAAATCAGGTTCTGGAAACAGCAGAAAGTGAAAAATAGCTAACATCCAGTAGAACATTTTTGATTCACAAGGATGCAGAAAAGGGAAATAAACCTGAAAATTACAGACCAATAATTTGCTTGCCAACAATATACAAATTACTTACAAGCATTATTGCAAACCAAATTTATGGATATTTGAAAAACAAGGATTTGCTGCCTGTAGAACAGAAAAGGTGCTGCAAAAAATTCAAGAGGAAACAAAGACCAACTGATGATTGATAAACTGATTTTGAAGAATTCAGAGAAAAGACAAACAAATTTGTTCATGGCCTGAATTGATTATAAGAAAGCATTTGATTCTGTTCCACATAACTGGATTGAAAAATACTTAGGTATTTTTGGAATTAGCAGCAACATCCAGAAATTTTATTTATTTATTTATTTTATTTGTCGAGTGCATATTAGATAATATATATAAGTATAAACATAAATTGAGTACATAATATGAATACAATTAAAGGGAACATAGGACAGGGACGGTAGGCACGCTGGTTCTCTTATGCACGCCCCTTACAGGCCTCTTAGAAATGGGGTGAGGTCAATGGTAGCCAGTCTTAGGTTAAACTTTTGGGGGTTCGGGGGTTCCTGAAGACTCCCAGGAAACTATGGCAAATTAAGTTGATAGCCTGTGGAGAGAAACTTGATGAAGTTGAAATCAATTGAGGAATTTTCCAAGGTGACACATTGTCACCTCTGTTATTTGTACTTTTGATGGTGTGACTAACAGGCATTTTGGATAAGACAAACTATGACTATGAATTGGCTAAAAAAGGGTTGAAAATTTCCCATTTGCTTTACATGGATGATTTTAAATTGTTTGGAAAAACAAAAGCTGAATTGAGCTCACTCTTGAAAAGCACTGAGGAGTCTAGCAGAGACAGTGAAATGCAATTTGGCATTGACAAATGTGCAACAATCGCTGTTAAGGCAGGAAAAATTGTTGAAGATGATGGATTCAAACTTGATAACAAAGAGCAGTAGCATCAGAAGAAGGGTATAAGTACTTAGGAGTTTTGGAAGCTTCTGACCTGTTGCACAAACAAGTCGAGGAAGCTATTTCAACAAAATACATAAAGTGAGTCTGGAAAATCTTGAGATCAAAGTTGAGTGGAAGAAATATCACAAAGCAATTAACACCTGGGCAGTGCCTATAATACGATACGCAGCTGGAATAGTTGATTTGACTCAGCTAGAACATGATAACTTAGATCAAAAAACAAGAAAACTAACAACAATGCACCATGCTCTGCACCCAAAAAGTGATATTGATTTGTTGTATTTGTCAAATCTGAGGGTGGCAGAGGTCCCTTCAAGTGAAACTGTAGAAGAGGAAAAACATAGCTTAAATGAGTAGACAAAAAAGGCTTTTGCTGAAGGAGCAGAATATTGAAAAAATAACAATTAAGCATTGAGATTCTAACTGGAAAAAAAAGCCTGTGCACAGTCAATACCTGAAGGACATTGGAGGGAAGGCTAACATGAAGCTGGTTGAGATCAGGGATATTGAAGATCAGGGATATTGAAGAAAGAAACTGAAGCTTCATTTTGGCTGCTCAAGAACAAGCCTTAAAGACTAATTCTATAAAAACAAAAATTCTACATGTCAGTAACAACAGTTACTGACTCATTGCTTATGCAAGTGAGAAAGATGAAACAGTGGATCATCTTATCAGTGGTTGCAGCAAAATTTCATAGACTGATTATCTACAACATCATGATTGAGTTGCCAAAATCATACTTTGGAAGCTTTGGCAGAGGTTAGGATTTGAATGCAGCAAAAATTACTGAAAAAGCCAAGTTGACAAAGTTATTGAAAACAAGTCAAAATCTTATAGGACTTTCGAATCCAAACAGACAGACAGCTGGCCCACAACATGCTGACATTATTGTGGAAAAGAAAAAAGTCTGACTCATTGATATTGCAATACCGGGTGATGTATGAATTGAGGAGAAACAGCTAGAAAAAGTAACAAAACATAGTGATTTGCAAATTGAAGTTGAGTGATTATGAAGAAATCAGTGGTTGTACAAATAGTAATAGGAGCCCTTGGAGCAATATCCAAAGGGCTGCCTAGATACATGGAAATTTTGAAGTTATTAGAGTGGCTTTGCAAAAAATCACTCTACCCAGAACTGCCAATATACTCAGATGTTAACTTAAAAGCTCATAGGTTCTTGGTTAGGACTTGAACTGTTACATTTTTATCAGTCCCAGACTGTGAATCAAATTGAAGACTAAATCTTAAATAATAATAATACCAGTAGTAATAATAGTGAAAGTAATGAAAATTAAAACTCAAATTGACACTCTCTTTATATGTGGCGTCCTGTCACAAACAATGGCTCCAGCATGATGAGCCATGTGGTGTCCTGCCGCAAGCGGCACCGGCGCAATGAGCCATACAACATCCTGTTACAAGCAGTTGCACTGGCACGATGCGCCATGTGGTGTTGGGCCTCAAGCAGCCACAAAACTCACTGTGGCAGTCCTAAGGTAAGCGGGTGTGGGGCATGTGGGGCAGTTCCATCCCCCACCCCCACCCTAGCTTGATTTTTACACATGCGCCTTGCCTCACCTCATACAACCAGACGGTGGGACGGATTGGGCAGGGTCTTAACTAGGGTTTATTTGGGGGTAGGGGTTATTAAGGCGCACATGTAAAAATCTTAATTTTCGGGATAGGTCTTATTTTTGGGAAACACGATATTTCATACTTTTTTTCAGAAGTGTTCTGAAAAAATTGCATTTATGTTCTACTCAGCACATGTTCCACTGCTATATAAGTAGTCCTCAACTTATATTCATTTAGTGACCATTCAAAGTTACAACACTAAAAAAAGTGACATGACCATTTTCCACACTTATAATTACCTGTATTTAGTGTTATTTCTCTCCTTTTACAAGCAGAGGCTTAAATTTTAGAATTCTGAATTCCTTCACCTTTGCAGATGAATGAAATCAATGACACTGCTGAATATTTATTAGTAATCATTGCTGTAATTATTATTATTAGTAATATTAATATAGGTGTACAGTATTTTAATGAGAATACTTGTCAGCTGTTCTTCCTTTCAAGATTCAGGAAAGAAAACTCCCAACTCCATTTTCATAGAGAA
>JANHFK010391502.1:0-11890 GCA_036250565.1 Sibynophis collaris | reverse complement strand
GATACTGCAAAATCTCCATTCCCACCCTATTCCAAGGGAAGGATATTGCAAAATCTCCATTCTCACCCCACTCCAGGGGAAGGATACTGTAAAATCTCCATTCCCTGCCCACTCCAGGGGAAGGATATTGCAAAATCTGCATTCTCACCCCATTCCAGGAAAGGTTACTGCAAAATCCCCATTTCCTCCCCATTCCAGGGGAAAGTTACTGCAAAATCCCCATTCCCACCCCACTCCAGGGGAAGGATATTGCAAAATCCCCATTCCCTCCCCATTCCAGGGGAAAGTTACTGCAAAATCCCCATTCCCGCCCCACTCCAGGGGAAGGATACTGCAAAATCTCCATTTCCTCTCGATCATCTGGGACTTGGGAGGCAGAGAATAGATGGGGACGGGGCCAGTCAGAGGTAGTATTTACCGGTTCTCCGAACAACTCAAAATTTCCGCTACCGGTTTTCCAGAACTGCTCAGAACCTGCTGAATACCACTTCTGAACAAGTGTTACCACTAAGTTTATAAGTTAACGAGAAAGGTTCAGCAAAATTTGTCAATCGTATATTGAAAAAATATGTATTCAGAAAATGTAATAGACACATTTGATCAATTATAGGGAACATTCTATCGCAGGTATCAAATAAATTAAACAGCAAAAAATATAAACTACTTGAAATTAAAGGTTGATTACCCAAAAGCACCTTTTCTAATAGTGTTGTAACTGGAGAAGGGAAGGATAGAACACTCTTCCAAAAACTGAAAGATGTTACACAGGTTAAGATATGATCATGGTTATATAATTGAAGGAAAAAATATATTAAGAAAAAGAGCAGTTTTACAGTTTAGCAAGTGAACCAGAGAAGTTCAGCCTCCCCTTTACATGTTGGCTTAATGCAGAGACTGAGAATATTTAACTGGGATTTCTGTAGAGAGGAGGGTTATGCTATAATAGCTTGGTGACAGTTTAAAGATATAAAATGATGAAGAATATAAAACAAAGGAATCTTTCAAATAGGGAAAGTCCCCTTAAAATCCTGGAGGAGGAGGAGCAAAAGCAATAACTTCTATAGGAAAAGAATACAATTGATGGGGAAAAAAGATTCAAATAATGTTTTAAACACCAAGTCAGCCAGTAAGTGATCAAATTATGTAGAAACAAGCCACCAAAAACTGGAGTGGATTAAACTACCAACCAGGCTGTCCATGGGTCCCTCTTTGCCAGCTTCCTGGCAAAACTGACAAACTACATGCAGCAAAAAAAAAATAATAATTCCTGAGAATAGTAAGATTGGAAAGGTTTTTTTCTTATCTTGTACTAAATGCAGCAAATGTAATCCTGTACCAAAAAAGACAAATGTAATCAACCAAGTGTGAACTCTGATCTTGTGAAAGAAGTCAGATAGGTCGACATGTTGTAAACAACAAAGGAACATTTTGTATAAAGTTCTGAGATGACTTTTACTCAGAGTACTTGAAATGGACTTCTGTCCTAAGCTTAAAGATATCTATTTCTGCAGGAACTTTCAGCTGAAAGTTGCCTTCCTCCTTCCAGCATGATTCATGAGCCACTCATGAAAATAGAACCCAGCTGAGGCTCAGGCCATCCGTTGTTCTCGGGGTCTCCTTCGAATTTATAAAAGTAAAATTCTACAGTGCTAATCACAAACCCTACATACAGAATAGTGTTAAAAGTACAATCACTCTTTTAAAATTAGAAGTGTTTAATATCTAAATATATCTGCTACCAGCGCCTTGGTAAATTATCCCCCTCCCCCCCAACTAGATTGGCTAAATCTATTGCCCTTTTGTAGCACAAGGAGGTTGATATAATTCCTCTCTTTCTTTAATGGATTTCTTCTCCAGAGGAATTTAATGTGTTGGATCCTTGTTGGGACCCCATACCTGCCATGGCTGCAGCCTTGGAGCCTCCAGTGTCTCTTGGGCCTCCTTCCTTCTCCTCCAGGATCTGGATGAATACGCAGCCTTCAAGACGTGGGCCAGAGTCTTATAGATAAAGTAAACAGAGTCACTGTTTGCAACCCATTTCCTGTTCAATACATTTTCTGTCTCCACTGGTGTTTTTTGGGTGCATCTTTTCCGGCCTTTGACAGAAAAAACATGCTTTGGAAAAGAACACTGAAAATTCTTCTCTTCATACTGGGAATCTAAAAAGGAAAAGGGTTCAAAAGCATCATATTCTGGGCTTAATTTTTGCATAAATTCAAAGCTCCAAATACTATGGATGTATTTGTGATATCCAAGATGACTCGTTATATAGTTTCCCAAAGTTGTGGTGATCCAGATTTTCTCTCTGATGGGTCCTGACAAAATGTCAAGTGTTAGTTGAAAAATATGAAATGTATTTGAAACAATAATGTGTTCTATGAAATGAACAAAGACATTGACTTGTTTCCATTGAGAAAAGCTGGAATCCCTCAAGGGTGCCAGAGTCATTGAGAATTGTTGTAATATAACAACACAAATTCCATTCCTGACAAGGAAAGGAGGGAAAATCCTGAGGAAATTCTCTCCCTCCTCTGTGTCTGGAGCAAGGAGACCAGTCAAAGTCCATCTGAAATGCAGGAGCACTTGGACAATTGCTGAATACTGAAACCCTTCTTTGGGGAGCATCCGGTGGAAAAAAGGGAATTTACTTTTATCACTCAGAGTTTCTGAAGCCATCCGATGACTGATCTGGAAAAGCAATAAAGAATGCTGTGTTATAATCCTGTTATAATTTGATCTGTTACATAGGTCAAGTCCAAAATATGAGTTTTTAATCAATCCAACTTTGTTTTGATAAACATCTTAGAATAGACTGTTGATTAGCCATTGTTTCAAATATCAAACACAGAATATTAAGATTTTATATAAAAATGGAACATGAGAAGCAAATTAAGCAAAAAAACAACAATCAAAATGTAAATCATATTTCCCCACAATTTAATGCAGTTAGACTCACATGTGCAGATGTTAACTGAAGTATATTGTTGCAATAAACAGCCATATTATCAACTCTACTCAATAAGAACTTAGCATTTATTTTAGACACAATATCTATTTGATCAATGGGTCTGTAATAGATTGGGTATTTTATACACTTTTTTATATTTAGAAAATATTATTGCCATCTTCCACCCAACTGGATATAAGAGGTATTATTTATACATGTGTGTAAATCAACCTGCCAATAGTGGGACTCACAACATAGTGGTTGTTTTTTTGAAAATTTCATCTTGTAGAAAATTGTCTCTGTGGGCTGTGTTGCTCTTCAAGCTTTTATGATGAATTTGATTCTAAATACAAAATTGTAAAAACAGTTGACATGTTGACTAATATGCTTGTAATTTTTTTAAAATAAGGTGATTTATTAATGATAGTGGTCACTATGAGACTGTAAGACATATATGTTTTATCAACAGTAGACAAGATTGGAATTAACAGAATAACAGAGTTGGAAGGGACCTTGAAGGTCTTCTAGTCCAACTCTTAGCTCAGGCAGGAAGCCCTAGACGATCTCAGACAAATGGTTGCCCAATCTCTTTTTATGTCTGGTGGTTTAATGTCTGGCGATGGAGTATTTACAACTTCTGGAGACAAGTTGTTCCACTGATTAATTTTTCTGTCAGGAAATTTCTTGTTAATTCTGGATTGCTCATCTCCTTGATTAGATTCCATCCAGGACTCCAAGATGTCTCTCACAGTTATTATTATTGAGCTTTTTCTGATGGTGGTTTTGATAGGTTGGACAAAAAAATGAGTTAAGCAGTTCTGCTTTCTCCCTGTTGCTTGTCATCTTCTTGCCACTTTCTCCCTTTAATGGATCAATCATTTCTTTGGCTTTTTTATTGATTTTACATGTTGAAAAAAGCTTTTTGTTGTTGTTGTTGTTGAGTTTTGTCACAAGCCTTAGTTTGTTTTGAGCCTTTGCTTTCCTTCCTTTGTCTTTGAATGCTTGGGCTATTTGCTGATATTCTGCCCTAGATACATGCTCTTCTTTCCACTTTTTATACTTGTCCTTTTTGTCTTTCAATTTATCAGAGGTTTTTTTATGCAGCCATGCTGGTTTCTTTTGAGAGCTGTTATTTTTCTTCTTCATTGCTACTGTGCTAGACTGGGCTTTTATAATCACTTTTGAAAATTTCCCAAGCTGCTTGGGTTCTTTTCCCCTTGAGGGTTCTCATCCATGGAATCCTACCCAAGATCTCTCTAAGTTTATTGAAATTAAATCTCTTAAAATCCAAGACTCTAGTTTGACTTGTTCTATTGCTTGTGCTTGCATAATGTTGAATTCTAATATTGCATGATTACTCCCTCCCAAGATTCCTGTTGCATGGACACCTTCTACCATTTCATGTCTGTTAGAGAGAATTGAGTGCAATATGGCTGATCCTCTTGTTCCCTTCTCTACTTTTTGAGAGTCAAAGTTGTCTGCTAGGTTTGTCAGGAACCTGTTTGATCTTCCACGTGGTGCAGAGTTTGTCTCTTGGTTGATGTCAGGGTAGTTAAAGTCCCCCATTACTATTTTCATGTGCTTACTATATACTTAGTTAACTGACTAGCAAAATGTTCATCTATTTTCTCCGTTTGGTTGGGTAGCCTATAGTATACAACTATGGCAGTGCCATTTTTCCCCCAAATGTATTCAAGACAATTTTCATCATTCTTGTGTTTGATTTCTATAGACATTTATTTATTTCTTATATATATAGTGCAACTCCACCTCCTCTTTTATTTGGTCTGTTTCTTTTAAATTATTTAAATCCCTGTAGCTGTGTATTCCATTTGTAGGTTTCATCCCACCAAGTTTTCATAATGGCAACAATATCACACCAAATTCATTTACTTGAATTTCTAATTCACCCTATTCCTCGTGTGTTGTGCATAGACATTTGAGTCCCTTTCAACCGACTGTGTGTTTACTTTCTACATAACCTGTTTTGCGCCTGAGTTCCCCTACTTCCTTACCATCTGTTTTATTAGTGTATATGGTATAGCACACACTATCAGAAGTTTGATTTTCCTTGACAGCAAAGTTGATACACTTACTCACACAAACATCAATGTTACAAGCACTGATTACGCTATTGGTTTTAGATTGCTGGAGACAAAAGTGTTCTGTATCAATAAACTCTATATCCCCTTTGTTTACTTTAAACATTTCTCTATAACATCTGTGAATTTAATGCTAAGTAACTTAGTCCCTTTCTTTGATGGCTGCAAAACTTCTCTTTCACAATTATATTCATAAACATGGCATTTGTTCAGCATTATCATCATTTTTCTAAGTACAAAAATGTGAGCTTTCCATCAGTGCTGCACTTTTCCATTCTACAGAAGACCCTTTGACTGGACACAGAGCCTCCCCTCACCTTTACAAGTATGCAGCAGAAGCCCCCAGAACAATAGAGATGCTAATAAGAGAAGATATAAAGTTTTGATACATGCTCCCATCCTAATATGTATCCCAGTTCCCAGTCATGACACCTACAATGGACATAGTGAAAAGCAGCTCTTGAATTCCTTAGAGAAGATATGGATATATCTATCAGGCACCCAATACCACCCCACTCACTTTACTATATTGAAAAAAACAAACACACAAACCTGTGGGACTTTGTAGGTGCCTACTAATGTTGACATCTGGATGGAGATGTCCCTGTCAGCTGCATCAAAAAGAGCCAAAATGTTGTCCTTCTTTCCACAGCTATAGTTGGGAACATTGGCGTTTCCGGTAGAGAGCATGTCCAGCAAGACTTCTGAAGTGCCTAGTGTGTTCAAATAGTTGTCATGAATGTTGTAGCCAAGTGTGAGATTGCACAGGAACTGGGTATTCTTGTTGATCTCTTGAATGGTGAAAATAAAACGTTCTATTCCTTTGAAAGTATAAGGGTCACTGGTGTAAAAAAATATTTTGGTTAATACAAGAATCATCAACAGCAGTAATAAAATACCTTTTTTTCCAATTTCATCATCTTTATCAGCTCATGACTATTAAGTCTGAAGCCAATACTGACCGAGTACAAGAGTCAAATGATAGTCACCCATCAACATTTAATATTTATAAATGTTAAGAAAATGGGAAGCAGACAAGAATCACAGTCTATTATTTATAGCAGCAGTAATTTTCATCAGCACAGTACCCAGACTGCAAAATAATTCCTTTTTTAAAGTACAACCATAATAAAATGAAGAGGATATTTAATAAGTGAGTAAGAAAAGCTATTTTAAAAACAAGTCATCCTCTATTCCTTTAAGGATCAGGCACTGAATATCAATGAGCAGTTATACAAATATGTAAATGATCTGGTCAAGGTTAACTACAACAATCACTACTTTAAACAAAAGTCATTATTCAAGTCATGAATTCTAGATTAGACGTGGAGAGGAAAATAATTTGGAATTCTTTAAGGTACTTTTTTTCTGCTCCATTTTGTATTTGTGTCTCTTTCACTAAATAAGAGAAAAAAACAACCCATGGAATTCTGATCAATCAACAAAATTTATCACTTCCTGAAATATAGGAATAAGCAGAATAAGGAGAAAAGAATGAGTGTTAGTACTGCAGATGGAAGGAATATAATTTTATCGCACTGAATAACTTACAAGTAAGACTGAGTATAAGGAAGCTGGTTGAAAAACAACATTTCCTGCTTTAGTGTTACTGCACTGGTGACTATACCAATGAGATGGTCTCCTGGCCTGTAGTAGCTCCATGGTCTTTCTCTATCCATGTGCACCATATTCAGTGGACACTTCATTCTAAGCTTCCCAGAGACTGTCTGAGACACCAGTAGCATCGAAAGCAGAAGCAGGAGGTCCATAATTCATGGAGCTGAATCAGTTGCCTGTTTCCAAAGAATAGTTAAATGATTTCAAAGTACTCTCAGAAAATGGAATGTCCAGGGGTTTTCCTTATTCAAACAGAAGCAAATTGAGCTTTATCTGGAAAATATTTAGCAGCACATCCCCTGCAAGGGTCCTAAATCTTGTGTAAACCATTCAGCATGAGTAGAAGCTTATATCTTTTTCTGATGCAAGATCCATTCCATGTTGCTTCACACTAACATTATATCAAAGGGAGTCACTGGAAAAGTAGCAGTAGACGTCTCAAAGTCTAGGATTGTGATAATTACTATGAGTGATAATTTGTCTTTCATGTACAGACTGGCAGCTGGAGAAAAGGATTTTTCTGAGCTGTTGCAGCTACATCCCTGGAGACACTCTTCCATAATGATTGTCATCCTTCTTGTTAGGACATGTCCAGAAAGTGATGCTGGAGGAAGATAGCAATAGCAATAGCACTTAGACTTATATACTGCTTCACGGTGCTTTTACAGGCCTCCCTAAGCAGTTTACAGAACAGAACAGAACCAGCATTTGCCCCCAACAATCTGTGTCCTCATTTTACTGACCTCGGAAAGATGGAAGACTGAGTCAACCTTGAGCCTGGTGAGATTCAATCTGCCAATTTACAGTCAGCCAGCAGTCAGCAGAAGTATCCTGCAATACTGCATTCTAACCACTGCACCACCACGGCTCTTCCTCAATGCTTCAATACCCAGGGAATTGACTTCTGCTGTCTGCCATTGTGTCGTATGGTCTCCAGAGAATGCTTGAGAAAGTCACCTGGAACTATTGCAGTTTGCTGGCATTCTAGGTTCTTAACACTTAACTCTAGTGCTCTCTGACACCTTCTGCACCTTTGAACCCCGCCTAATGTTAAGAGCAGGTCTTCTTTGTGATTTTCTTTTCTATGAGATCTCCAGATATTAATCCTAATTTGGATCTGATTTTAAAATTCCTCGCACCTGAAGTGACATTTCATTTGCATCTTTTCTAGAAGTATAATTTTTGGGATGAGAGCTGACTAAGAGGCAGGGAAGTGACAGTCTGTATACTGTATTCTAGGGTAAATGGGGAGAAATTTATAGAAGAATTAGAATTTTTTATTTTCCTTGACTCTCTATTATCCTTCAACATTCATGGAAGACACTGAAATCCTTTATATTTTGAAGTTTCATAGTTTATTAAATAAAGAGTGAGTGTGAAGTCTGCAGCTGAGATAGTGGTGGTGTTCACAGTGTGGTATATGGTGTGACCTGATTTCTTGCCAGACCCACCTAGAAACTGGTTTAGGGATACAAAGTGGCCCTTTCCCTTGTTCTATGAATGCACTCAGTGGGATGGGCCCCATTTGACATTCCCATCTCTCAGGCTTTGTGCCTGATACTCTTCCCACACACAAGTGCTTTGAGGAACAGTTGGGAGACCTATGGTCTTGGTTTATCTGGGTGATTTATTGTTGAGATATTTGAAATAATATATTTAGACTTCAGAAAGGCATTTGACAAAGTAGACCACAACCTACTTCTTGGCAAGCTAGAAAAAAGTGGGATAAATAGCATCACCACCAGATTGGGGGGGGGATACAGGAGGGGACAATGATGCAGCTTGATCATACAGGTCATGAATTTAATGCATGTGTGGTCCAGCCAGCTGTATTGCTTCTGCTGTGAAGCACCCAATTTAGGACATAGAGAATAGAATAATAGAGTTGAAAAGGTTAATGACTTTTGGCAGCACATCCAGGCTTTCAATTAGCTTGAGCTGCTCCTCTTACTTTCCTTCTCAGCTGGTGCTTTTGCTTTGGGGTTTTGACTTTTTTTTTTAAGGGGAATGGCTGTTTTCTGCATTGTTTTAGTGGTTCCTGGCACTGTCCTTTTGGGGTGTGCTTCCCTAGAGCTTTTTTAAAGCCTCTAGTGATGGAGCACCCACACGTTCTGAAGGCAATCTATTCCATTGGTTGACTGGTCTCACCCTTAGGAAATTTCTCTTACATTTAGGCAAGAAAAACCAAAAGTACACATATACTTTTGTGAAACCAGGCTTAATAGCAGTAATTTTGAGATGGATCTTGGAGTCTTAGTGGACAACCAGTTAAATATGAGCCAGCAGTGTGTGGCAGCTGCCAAAAAGGCCAACAGCTCAGTGGGAACAGTGGGGGGGACATGGCAAGCGACAGGGGGGGCTAGCATGACTCGCATGCTTACCTGTAGGTAGGAGTAGGTAGTTATGTTGGAGCGCAGGGCAGGCACCACATGAGAAGGCAGATTAGGCAGGCACACTGCAAGGCACATGTGCTCTGCCGCCTGGGAAGTGAGGAGTGACTGGGCAGGGCAAGTGACCAGGTGACTGGTTCAGGGGCATGGCCAGTCACCGATCACTAACAGATCGGCGACCAATGCCAAATAATCACTACCGGTTCCAGAGAACTGGTGAGAACTGGTAGCAACCCACAACTGCTGTGGGCACTGCCAGGCTGAGATGTGCCCAGCTTCCTAAAGCTACTGCATAAACACCTGGAAAAAAATCTGGATGACATAAACATGAGCTGGGAACATCACCTGTTAATGTGACCTTCACTTGTTGATGACTCCACACAGCTCAGGAAAGATGGTTTCTACCCAATCCAGATTAAGGAGAGCACACATTTCGATGATGGTCAATGGAGTTTAATTCACTTAGTTCAATTCTGCAGAGGGCGCACACTCACACAACCCACTCACAGGGGTTTTGCAATTGAGTCCTGCAAAGAGGACCAAGGGGGTCCCACCAATGCTGGGTGTGCTGAGGCTGGCCCAATGCAAACATGACTGCAAACACCCTAGACTCTAGTGAAGTCTCCTAGTCTGCAGGTGCCTGGAACTCTCCTCCTGAAGGGGTTCCTGTGCGACCATCCATGGTGCATTGGATTGCCAATAGAAAGGGGTGCTTTGACTTGAACACTCACTGGAATCCCCATTATTGTGATGTACTGTTGCTCTCCCACCCTTGTTATGTGCTAGGAGGGCTCCTCCCTCAGCAAAACTTTTCCCAGCCATGTCTTAGGCTGCCTGAGCCAGATCAAGTAGGGGGGTCCATCTGCCTTCCTCTTTTCCAGCATGCCCTCCCTATCCTTGACAGGAAGGGATATCCACCACTTACAGTCCTCCTGGCCTTCCAGGACCCCTGCTTTATCACCCTCCCAGCAGCCTTCATGAGGATTTGAAATTCATGGTCAAAATTTGAGCTTTCCTGCTGCTTCTACATAGAGCAATCTGTCTGGGATTAGTAAATTGGAGTCCACTTGACTGCTTTTGCAAGACTGAAGCCAGACTCAGGAAAACACACAGTCACCTGTGTGTGAAAGTTATCAGGAAGGACACAGATAACAAGGTTTTCAGAAGTGATTTGCCATTGCTTCCTTCCTAGGACACTCAGAGATTGGCTGGTCCAGGTTTACCCAGTTGGCTTTGTGCCCAAGGCAGGACTAAAACTCATGGTCTCCTGGTTACTATCCTGATACCTTGACCACTACATCATACTGGCTCTGGTCATAGCCATACAACCCACTTAACATGGTCACTTCACCAATGGCTGCGTTCACACTTGCAATTCTTAATCATGGTTTATTTTTGGAATTTGAACTTGTTGGTCAATGGGTCAGTGAATTATGTATATTAATTCATCAGGGACTAGCTAAACAATCATTTATAACAGAAATAAGCTGGAGACTCTTTTCTTCCTGTAAGGTCCACATTCACACACCATACTTCACCAGGCTGGGGAAATGTTCTTGCAACCATCCTGAGACAAAAGAGAGCTCTAGGCACAGCCTTCTGAGAGCCTACAACAAACCATGGATGACCAAAGCCACCCCTCCTCCATTTCCCTGGGCTCTCATCTAAGGCAAACCCACAAAGTAGGTGACCACATTTCCAACCTTGGTTTCCTCCCCTCTGGACACAATTAGGCTTCAGTGAAACATGGCAGGTAACAGCATGGATGAGAGAAGCCATGTTACACATCAACCTGGCATTCAAAAACAACAGCTGGAACCTGGGGCCACCACAGATCTGGTAGCAAGCACTGAGAGTGGAAACTGAGGACTATACAATGGAACAACTTTGAAATAATAGACCTGGGATATTGGTCACCCTATGCTGCTCATTGTAAAGTTGGGCCTTTTGTGGCCTACCAGTGTTGTTTGGTTCAGGAGTGTGAAAATCTCTCTGTGAATTTCTGAGACTCTGTGCCAAGTATTTCCTTGCACAGCACTGCATTTGGAAAATATTTATATGGCAGCTTTCAAACTAGATAAGGTGTGTGATGATAAATTCACCCTTGAAAGACTTTGCTAGGCCTTGGCTGAATGTGAACGAGAAGAATTTGCATTCGTTTCATAAAAGGGGTTTTGTCGGGACCAAGAATCTGCTTCATGCTTTTTGGGGAAGCCTAGGTCAGAATAGGGCCTCCCTATCCCATCAGCTCCCCCTCTTACTCAACCTCCCAATTTTCCCTTCTAGGCCAAGCTGTAGTATTAACATTCCCCCTCCAGATAAGAAAAATAATCCATCAGTGATCAACCAAGTTAAACCAGGATGCAGGGACTACAAACTGTCCTTTTGAAGCACTTGGAGGTCATCTGAGGTGGAGTTTCAAACAATGCCTCAGAGATGGGAATGTGACAGGAGTCGCAGCACACCAAGTGCATCTTCATAACCAGAGGAACTGCCACCAGGTCCCCATAAATCAACGTCTGGGTGGTTGTGGCAAAAAATCAGGTCATACCTTCCACCACACTGTGAGTGCTGCCACCATTTCAGCTGTGAACCTCACAGCACACTGTTTATTTAAGAAACCAAGAAACTATAGGACAGTGCCCCAAGGGATGTATCTGTGATTTTTCACCGATGCTTTTTCCACCTATCCCTCATTAGAATAGAATAGAATAACAGAGTTGGAAGGGACCTTGTAGGTCTTCTAGTCCAACCCCCGCCTAGGCAGGAAACCCTACACCACTTCAGACAAATGGTTATCTAACATCTTCTTAAAAACTTCCAGTGTTGGAGCA
>JANHFK010385659.1:0-11915 GCA_036250565.1 Sibynophis collaris | reverse complement strand
GTGTGTATTGCAAAATGCACAATAAGAAAAATAGAAAGAAATAGAAAGGAGCTTCCAATCTTCTTTGCAAAATATACAATTATACAATTATCGCTTATTCTGTAGCCACAAAAAGGTTCTCTTTTTTTCTACTACACTATTACTGCAAATCAAAAGTTCATTTTTTTATACTTCACTTTATTTCACTAGAAAGTTTTCCATGCTACTTTTTATTCATACTTAGTTGTTTCTGTTTGTTCTATCTTATCTTTATTTCCTTTTGTATTTCATTATCTTATATCTTATTCTTTAAAAAAGGAAGCAAATGAAGAATGATGGAGCTTGATCCCACTTTTCCAAACTCTGATATACGGTTGTTGTTTAAAGAATTTGTCTTGTTGGGCTTTGATGATTAGATTGACTTTGTTGTTATAGAAATGGTTTGAATTAACTAGAAGTGTAAGATTGTGGCTGTAAATTTTCCTGCTGCAGCTGGAAAAAAAATATCAGAAGTCACTGCTTTTTTTTCTTTATCCTTATCTTGGTGGTTTTCCTTTTCCTTTCTCTTTCTTTTATCTCTATTTGTATTTTATCATATACTAAAGTTTAATATTTTTTTAAAAAATAAAGAATTTATGTTGCATTCATGTATCCTTTGGTCTCATCTGTGAAAACAGACAATATACTTATTAATATTAATATTGAAATGAGATGGGCAGCAAATAAATTTAAATAAATAAACAACCAACCAAATAAATAAATAAAAATATTATGGCTCAAGGGCCATGCAAGACTACTGTTCATGTACCAACGTATCTTTTCATATATGACTTGTTACTGCTTGGTGTCTTATAGTTTGCCCTAGGCCTCCTGAAGTACCTCTGGCTACCATCAACGTAAATAAAGAAGCATACAGAACTGGAGAAAACATTGTATATCAATGTAACCCAGGTTATATTCCCCAGTCTGGCTCATGGAGATACATATGTCCTTCATCTGGTACATGGCCTACCATTACATTCAAATGTATGCGTAAGTATGTCCTTTCTATAGTTGCCTCTTTTTTTTTTTTGCTTTCTCCATACAAATCAATATTTTTGATTTTTTAAATAAAAAACTATTTTCTCTTTTCAGTTTGTTCTCTTTTCTATGAAATGTCTCTAACTTTTGAAACATATTTGAATATTTGAATCTTCCAAATTTACATGGCTGCCCCTCTGCCCCCTCTCATCAAAATCATGAGATTTTTTTTCCTTCCCAGCAAAATCATGAGTTTTTTTCTCCTTATCAAAATCATGAGGTTTTTTTCCCTCCTCAGCAAAATAATGAGAATGAGATCATATTCTTGATGTAAAAAAATCTTTCTATGTACCAAAGTTTTAAGGAAACTTTTGCCACAGATCAATCCTAAAAGAGCTAGTCTGATGTAGTGGTTAAAAGCATCAGACCAGAAGTGGGAGCTCTAGTCCTGCCTTAGACACAAAGCCAGATGGGTGACTTTGGGTCAGTTTTCCAATGAATCCACATGCATAATATGGCCAAAGTAAATCAGATGTAGTCTTCTGATGTACATTCCATATTTTTAAAATGGCTGTTTTTAACTTATTTAATGGGATTTAACTTATTTAATGGGATTGAGTGCTGTCACCTTGATGGAGATCTGACCGAGATATTCCTCAATTTGGTTGAGTATGTTGTTAGACCAAGGTCAGTATCTAGAGGAAGTCACTTTATTCTGGCATCCATGGAGGAAAATCCAACAAACATCTCTCTCCTTTTGGAAGATAAAAATTATTACAAGGGAAAAAAAGAGTCTATTTAAATGCTTTTATTGCATTTTCATAAGGTGTGAAATGTACACCCTAAAATGATTGATTCATTCTTCCAAGTAGGAGGATTGGGGTTTGCCCCTCCTTTATTTACCCAGGTTACCCCGACACTTATGTCAAGCAAGAAGAGAAGGCATTGAAAATGGTAGGAGGTCTTCTGAGGATCTGTGCTCATCCTCAGATCAAACAGTCACATTAATAGGACAATCATCACCATGGGTACGTTAAATTAATCCATGATTGCTTTGGCCTCTAAGTTGGAGCCAACCGATAGGCTTTATTTGCAATGGCCTCCTCACTGGTCCAGATCATTGACTATCTATTACCCTTCTTTGAAAATTCTACCCCCCACCCCAAAGATTGCTTTTGATAATGCACAACAGATGGAAACATCGATAAAAGCTTTTCTTGCTCTGGTGAGAAAAACTATTGGTTTCTTTTTGTCACCTAGTTATTAAAAACATTCTCCAATCATGTTTAAAAGAACAAAGAATAGAGAATACATTAGGCAAACAAAACAAAAAACAAAAAAATGAAGGTGAACTATTCTGCATGGTGTGGCTTCCTGGAGTTCACATGATGTTAGATCTTTTACTTAGGGGCAAACATGTTTGAAGAAATGTTTGTACTAAAAATTTAAACTACTCCTATGGCATCTGCTTCCCAGCACTGACTTTCTCCAGAAGTATCTAGCCTGGGAAAAAAAGCCTTGATTACTTGATCTCCATAGATCACATCCTTTCTGGCCTGTTGTGACTGGAACCACCATTGTTCTTGAGTGTAAGCAGGTGAACTGTGCTATTAAGCTTATGAGTTTATTGTCTTAGTTCATCAAGAAGAAAATGATCTATTGTTAATAATCTATCCACCCATCTATTGGAATGAATTGGTGATTGCTCGGTGATTGCTTCTTGTTTACAGTGTATCTATTTCTCTCTTCCCCAATTAAATATTAATAAATGTATGTATATATATTTATATATATTAAAACAGCCAAGAAATGTCCCTATCCTGGACCCTTGAACAATGGAGAATTAGACATCACTGACCTCAACTACCTGAGTGTCATAAACTTTTCCTGTAATACTGGGTAAGTTTGTATACCAGCCTATTGAAATGAACCTTTATCTCTCACAAATTAAATTTGTAACATGTACTTCATGTTATCTATATCAAGTAAATGCATATTCTCTATTCTTATTCCCTGTGTTGATTTTTAAATGAGGATGAATATATTGCTTTAAAGAAATTTGGAGGGTGGTGGTGGTAATGGACATTTTATTTCTAGCCTTAAATTAAGGGTTGATAGTTAGTGTTCTCTATATCCTTGGAAGAAGTCGAAAGTCATTCTTTGCATATGTTTGCATTTTTCTTTCTTTTTCTTTATACATTTTC
Organism: Sibynophis collaris; assembly: GCA_036250565.1. Taxonomy (NCBI): domain Eukaryota; kingdom Metazoa; phylum Chordata; class Lepidosauria; order Squamata; family Sibynophiidae; genus Sibynophis; species Sibynophis collaris. Next base: position 8,712 of record JANHFK010385659.1, on the reverse strand, counting down.
ACACTTGTATTCCTATTCTCCTTTTACTCTTTATCATTTCTTTTTATCGTTAGTATGTGTTGTTTTTAATGCGCATGCTTTGTATAATGCTATACAATTATTCAGGGGGAAAAACATACATACATACATACATACATACATACTCAATTCTTATAGATTTTCCCAGGAATATGATATTATCGTTTCAGGAAAACAAATACCGTAAGGGCCAGTTAGAAATCTCAATCGGTAGATTTTATGACTCTGTTGGCAAAATAGTTTCAAAGGTCAGATGTGATATGTTTCAAACATTATTAAAACGTGTAAAGAAGGAAAATAAAATGAATGGGGTGATTGAGTCATTTGACACCTTCAATGGTGGTTTCCACAACATAGAAACATCCTCATTGGCTCAGATGTTCAAAAGAGAACCCCAACAATTTAGCAAAGGTTCATCTACTGTGTTAAGCCATGATTTTTTTTACATTCACTTTGCAGAATAAATCCCAGTGGCTGGGTTCACCTATCAGCATAAATCACAAGTCGTGTTTTGGAAACCATGGTGGTTGAATTTATATAAGAGACAGGAAGCCAAATCAAACAAAATATGTTAAAGTGTAATATATGTGCTCCCCAGTCATTACAGGTAGTCCTTAACTTACAATTACAATTGAGCCCAAAATGTCCATTGCTAAGCAAGGTAGTAGTTAAATGAGTTGCGCCTCATTTTATCACCTTTTTTTTGCCACCGTTGATAAGTGAATCACTGCAGGTATTACGTGAACCATGTGGTTCTGGCTTCCCCCACGGACCTTGCTTGTTGGAAGCCAACTTGGAAGGTTGCAAATGGTGCCGTCGTCATAAATATAAGCCAGTTGCCAAGCCCCTGAATTTTGATCATGTAACCATCGGGATGCTGAAATGTCATGTGAAAAATGGTCATAAGACACTTTTCTCAATGCCATTGTAACTTCAAACCGTCACTAAATGAATGTTGTAAGTTGAGGACTACCTGTACTGTTATTGCCTGAGCCCCTACATTGTTATTAGAAGATGTTTAACAGGCATGATGTAACCATTTTCAGAACTGCTCTCATGAGAGTATTTTATTCTCAGGTTTGTTCTTGAAGGACCAACAAGTAGCCAATGCCAGGTAGATGGGAGCTGGAGTGCAAGCCTGCCTGAATGCCAACGTAAGTATGACAAGATATTAATACATACAGTACATATGAAGAAATGCACCGACTGTCTCACTAATTGGAATAGGGAATTTATCCAGGTATTTAACTTTTTTCAATGAGCACACCTTTAGATGGAAAGACAATTGATATAGGAAATTTCTTTTAAAATGATCTCAATCAGAAACATTCCTAGCTTGATTTTTACACGTGCGCCCAGTATAAGCCCTGCCCCCAAAATAAGCCCTAATTAAGATCCCACCCACTCGAGTGCATGGGTAAAAATTAAGCTAGGGTGGGGATGGGGGTGGTGGAGCTGCCCTACTACTTACCTTTGGACAGTTGTAGCCAGCACCCCGACACCTGCCTTGCCGGTCCATTTCTTCTGTAGCTGGCAAGGCTTTCCTGAAGGTCTTTGTAGCTAATAACAAAGCTCCCGATCAATCCGGAGCTGTTATGGGCTTCAGAGGCCTTCAGGAAGGCCTTGCCAGCTGCAGAAGTTCCTGAAGACTTCTGATAGCAAAAAGGAGGCCGGGGGTGATGCACGCAAGTGAGGTTAGTCAGTGGATGACACCCCTCCAAAATAAGACCTGGTGCTGTTTTTGGTGTCAAAAAAATATAAGACTGGGTCTTTTGGGGGAGGAAACACAATACAATATTGAAAAGTGTTGAAAAGAAGCCACAAACAGAAAACTACATTTGTGGCTTGACTAGGGCTATAATACCTGGCTTGCAAAACTTGAAATGACCATGAGATTGTAACTAAGAGTGAGGGTTTCCTACAAACCTTGGCTGCCATCTAAACCGTAGGACATGGGTAGTCCTTGGCTTAGGAACACAATTGAGGCCAACATTTCTGTTCTAAGTAACACAGTTGAAAAAAAGAATTTTACAATCTTTTTTGCCACAATTGTTTAAGTCAGGGGTGTTAAACTCACAGCCCACGGGCTGGATGCGTCACGTGCTGGCCATGCCCACGCCCTGTTTAGCAAAGGGGGAAAAAGTCACGATACGTCACATGACGCCACGAGTTTGACACCCTTGGTTTAAGTGAATCATTCAGTAATTAATTGACTCTGGCTTCCCCCGTTGACTTTGCTTGTTGGAAGACAGCTGGGAAGGTTCCAAATGATAATCACATGATCCCAAGTCAGTCCAACATGAAATACATCCAGTTGCCAAGCATTCAAATTTTGATAATGTGACCATGGACCATGAAAACTGGTCATAAGTCACTTTTTTCAGTGCTTTTGTGATTTCAGATGGTCACTAAAGAAATGGGTTTAAGTAGAGGACTACCTATAATGGTCATTCAATTATTTTGTAGCCCACGTGTGGTAATCTTAGTTTAGCACAATGTTCAAATCTGCTTTATGCATTTTTCAGTTCTCTTCCAGGTTTACTCCTGAATAGCTATATATGTAAATCTTATTCACATGATCAAAGAGAACCATCTGATGGATTTCATTATGCAAAATAAATAACACCAATGTACAACTTGAAATAGGGGATTGTAGTAAAGTTTGAGGAAACTTCAGATTTGGTTTACATAGTCTTTACTCTAGAAACTCTTTTTAAAACTACAGTATTTTACTGTTCAGTATTTTTTAAATAACAGATCACAATTCCACTGACTGAACATTAAATTTAATCTCGTTTGGTGATGTAGCAAAAAAACTATTGGCAGAAATCAGCTACCAGCATTTTATCAATTTAATAAACACTCTTAAGATGCAATTATACGAATTCCATAGGGCAAAAGTTTAAGTGCAATTTGTAGCATTTTGGGGGAGGGCAGTGTGCTAAACAGATTTGCTTTGTTTTTCTAGCTGTGATTTGCCCTCCACCTCTAATTTCTGAATTTGGAGCTCTCTCTTACCATAAAATTGAGTCTGGAGATATATTTGTTTTCCAAGAGACAATCAGATTTAGTTGTCTGTCACCTTTGGCGCTGTTTGGAAGCGAAACAGCTACCTGCCAGGCTGATGGAAGATGGACTGCACTACCTGAATGCAAATGTAAGTGCTATAATATAGTATTGGTAACTGGGAATTTTGGGGTTGTATTGGCAACATATCTTGAGAGAACCACATTGGAGAAAATTGGCTTAAGGTAAGATTAGGCAGATTGCCTCTGAATGATCTCCCAATCATCACCTAGTAGGAATTCTTCAACTTTGGAATCAGGACATAGAGGACTTTTCTACAGATAATCTTCAGCTATTTGCCTCCAGTACATAAGGCAGCGGGACATAAATCTCGTGAAAAAATTGCTTCTTCAAATTTCAACTCTTTCCTCTGCTTTGGTCAAAGTGATGGACAGCTGTCCTGTCTGGATTCCCAGCTTCTTCTCCTTGCTTGGGCCATCACCGTGAGGAGAACACTTTAAATACCCTACAAGAAAATTTGGTTGAAGGTTTTGGTCTCCGCAAGATAGGAGTAACATCCTCTGTTCTTGTTGCTCAAAACAGTACATGTTCCTCACATTGGGACAAGCAGGAAATATAGATTAGCCCAAAATGCAAGCCCTGGATTTCCCATTTTCTCTTTTTTCCCCTAATAGCTGTAGAATGTCCGCCTCCAGAACCAATAGAACATGGATTCATAAACTTTGCTCTTCGTGGTACTTTTCATTATCAAGATACTGTGAATTATGGTTGTTATCAACCTTATGTTATGGATGAAGCTTCAGAATCAAGGTGTCAGAAAACAGGAACTTGGTCAAATAAACCAACTTGCAAAGGTAAAACAGCATGTATTGTATTTGTTCAAAATAGCTTTTGTTTTTTTTAAAAGTATCTTAACAATGTAATGAATGTTCATAATGGTTAAGCCAGTTGATTTAATAATCCATATTGGAATTCGCAAAAGATGAAGAGAAACACAGAATGTTTATTAAATCTACAAATGACACAAAATGGAAAGTATAGCTAATATCTTAGAAAACACAAATAAATTTCACATCATCTTGATAAGTAGAAAAACTCAGCTGAAAGTTACACAATTGAATTTAGCAGAGATAAGTAAAAAAAATTCATTTAGGAAGGAAAATCAAATGCATTGAAATAAATACAGGAGTATCTGGCTTGGTAATCATTTTTATTTTAAAAGATTTTGGAACAGCATTGACTGTATATTGAATATGAGTTAGCAGAATGATAAGGCTAGAAAAGCAATTTTAAAATTTATTTATTGCAGGTAATTTTTAGATTCTTTAAGTCATTTGATTTGGCTTTATTCTACTGTGGTCAGACTTAAGCACTGTTTCTGAGCAACACATCTTAGAAGTACCTCAGAGCCAAAACCACTTAGAGCTTAAAATACCTTAATAATAACCAAAACCAACATCTGAACAGCAGTGTCTACAGTATTGGTTTAATTTGGGTGTGATGACCCTTACCTATTGGCATCTACGCTGTCATCTTCTGCATAAGCTGGAACTTCTAAATAGTCTTCAAATTAGCCAAGGTAGCTGTGAGAAATGTGTTCCCATCTCCTTTAAGTATAGCAACTGGGTTTCCTCCCCATTTGTCTGTCATTTTAAAGCATGAATCTTTCAAGTATAACATGTAAAGGTATACTTATCATATATGACTAGCTGTTTTGGAACACACACAATATTTTAAAAAAGGGTGATGCAGAAGATATATAAAGAAGATTTTTAAATAGAGGTTGCTGTGCAAAATACACAATAAAGTTGAATAGCCTGCCTTTGACAACATTTACTTAATTTAGAAAATCACCAGTTAAATAAAGTAGTCAGACATTTCATATCCCACAGTGCTTCTATGATTGTTGACCAATGAATTTTTTAAACTATGCACTTTATATTCCTTCTTCCTCTTCCGGTAGCACCATGTAACATACCAGTGGAAAAAGCGACAGTGTTATACAACGGGCATAAAATAAATGTGCAAAAAGTTAAGAGCATACAACATGCTGAGACAATCTGGTTTTTCTGTAAAAGTAAGACAGAGAACTGCAGTTATAAAACACCAACTCAGTGCATAGATGGCCAACTTTCAGTCCCTGACTGTTTTGAAGGTATGAACATGTTATTTTTTCATTATTATGGGAACAGATGATATAACTTTTTCATAAAATTTTCATAAAATTACTGGAAACATTCAGAGCTTCCAAGAATGGTATGGGGCAAAAATGCCTAACAAGGGTTGAACATTAAATTTAATCTATCCATCCATCAATCCATCCATCCCTCTATCCATGCCCATATCCTTCACAGAGATTACATGAGATTTACGCCTAAACATCTTTGAAGCCACTGAGTATGTAAGATACATTTGCCTGAGTTTTGACCATTTAATTTGCGGATGTAAGGAGCTTCCCACCCCTTCTAGAGTGGTTGTGACGTTACAAGAACATCATTTCCAAACATTGGTGTGCTTGCTTCCTATTTCACCAATATAGTAAGAATAAAATTTTCCTGCCATGGAGGGAAAAGGGTATGAGAAATTAATGTAGCTGTTATAATAATCATACCATTTCTAGATTAATTTCATAAATACAGGATGGCTCCCCCCTTCCCTGCAAATCAGATGTTGAAGAAGCAACCACGTAAATAGAGCTTTCCTAGAGCTAGATTGTATGTTTACTAAATAAGGAGCGTGACTAAATAAATGTGTAACTTATTTTATACAGAATATAACTGGTTTATATCCTGGTTCAAAAAAGATCCAGCAAACATGTCTCCATGTGAGAACTAACTGAAGATATCATCTCCCTGTCCTCCATGACGTATCGAAAAAAGAGTACCTATAAATGGAGAGTTCCTTCAAGATCACATATTATTTTTCCAAATACATGTACCAGCATATGTACAGTTAATGCTCTATTATCAAATGTAAGGCAAACAATAATAATGCACTGTTTATTTTGATGTGATACTTTTAATATTTTGCTTTGCGAATTAATCTGATAAAACTACTAGACTGTATTGTACTATGATGCATAAAACACCCTGACACTTTTCTAGCTTTGATTTAATAAAACACGTATAAACCTCAACTATAAAAGTTTCCAGGTACTTTATAAAAATACATTTCCAATCAGTAACACTTCAAATATTGTTAATTGACAACATTGTTAACCTCTGTGTGTCTGATGAAACGTTCCAGGTTCTTGGGCACCTACCAAGGTCAATTCCTCAATTCATAATTTCAGGCAAAACTGGGATTTGCAAGAAAAGGTACTTTCTTGTATTGATCTTAATAAGCAGTTAGGATCATACTGAACTAGTATCTTTTAAATAGGTGTATTTATTTATAATTTAGATGCATGAGGCTGCCCAGCTCAACATTGTCTCTGGCATTCTGATTAAAAACAGATACAAATCTAAAAACGATAAAATAAGCATGATCTCTCTAGAGATTCTCAGTCATCCAGGTCATTGTTGTCCCAAAGGTGCTTTTTCAGGAGGCAACTGGACTTTCTTGGTTTTTCTTTTGAAGACGTTTCACTTCTCATCCAAGAAGCTTCTTCAGCTCTGACAGGATAGTGGGGAATGGAAGGATTTCCCCACATCCAGGGGGAAATTACTTCCTGGGGTCTGAACTCAGCATTGGTGATCACACACACACATCCGTAGCATTTGCCCTTTTAGTGTTTGCTCATTTTCCTATGATCTTCTAGATCTTCTAGCCATGTCTCCCATTTTTCCTCCACAGTTGCATTTTTTTCTTTTCTCTATTAAATTCTACCCTCAATGCTCAACACTGTCAAGTCTCCCCTTTTCCTCCTAAAGTATGGCCCATTCCTCCTGGTCTTGAAAATCATCCGTCAACTCTCCACCCAAGTCATTAATAAAGATGCCCTGGATCCAGGAGAGAATTGTGTGGTGCTCCCCTTATTTTTACATGCATCTTCAACATCTTCATGCATGATGTAGGTGAGGGGATAGAAAGAGAACTCACCAACTTTGCAGATGGCACCGAGCTGGGGGAATAGCCAGCACTTCAGAAGATAGGCTCAAGATCCAGGAGGATATCTACAGACCTGAACGCTGGGTCCTGGGCAACAAAATGAAATTCAGTGGTGAAAAAAAATAAAGTTTTACACTTGGCAAGAAAAGCCAAATGCACAAGTGTAGAATAGATCGTACTTGGCTCAACAGTAGCAACAGTAGCAAAATCTAGGAGTCTTAGTGAACAATCACTTAAATATGAGCCAGCAGTTTCCAGAAAGGCCAATGCAATCCTAGAATGCATCAACAGAGGGATACTGTCAAGATCATGGGAAGTGTCAGTACTGTTTATATTGGCTGTTAAGGCCACAGTTGGAATGCTGCATCCAGATCTGACCATCACAATACAAGGATGTTGAGAGTCTGGAAAGAGTTCAGAGAAGAGCAACCAGGATGATGAGGGGTCTGGAGGCTAAAACGTACGAAAAACTGTCACAGGAACTGGGTATCTCTAGTCTAGAGAAGAGAAGGACCAGGGGAGACATGATAGCACTCTTCCAACATTTGCGGGGCTGCTACAAAGAAGAAGGGGTCAATAGGAGTGGTATTCACCTACTTTCCCTACCAGTTCACAAATGTGAGTGTACGTGTGCGAACTAGCTTCACTTGCATGCGCCCTGTCCACGCGTGTGCCCAGCCTTCCGCACATGTGCTTTGCTGGTGCACGGCCTTCCATGCATGTGCCCGGCCTCAAAAACGTGCCTAAATAGGATGGCATAGAGCTGGGGCAGGTGGGCAGGCCCACCCGCGATTTCTGCTTCTGGTTCAGGCAAACCAGTCTGAACCGGCTGAATACCACCTCTGGGGGTCAACCTATTCTCCAAAACACCTGAGGACAGGACAAGAAGTAATGGGTGGAAGCTTATCAGAGAATAGCCAACCTAGAATAATCAATCAATGGAATGCTTTGGGGGGGTGTGCTGCAACCCTGGAAGTTTTTAAGAAGAGACTGGACAACTGTTTGTCCAGAATGGTATAGGATCTCCTGCTTGGGGAGAAGGTTAGAAAAACCTCCCTTCCAACTCTGTTAAAAGAACTGTGGCTGAAGTGCTCTAGCCAGTGGTGAAATGCAATTTTTTTTACTACCAGTTCTGTGGGCATGGCTAGATGGGCGTGGTAACCTTTGCTACAAGAAGCCTGCAACTGCTGCAGCTTTTGGCACAAGAGCCACCTCCAGGCGCACCGAAAAAAAGAGGCTGTGGCTGCAGGCATCTTGCGATAGGGGGGTGCAATGCAGGCTGGCGGGGAGCCCAGCGGTGATGGCTCAGCCCTGACTTGTCTTCCCTGGCAGCCAGCCATGGGAGGAAGGCAAGGATGCGTGTGTGACGAAGGGAGACCGGGCAGCAGGCGGTGAGCAGGCGGCGCTCCGGGGCAAGTCAGGAGCCAGGGAATGATGCATTCCCCGACCCGGTCGAGGCAGGTGGTGAGCAGGCAATGGTTCCAGGACCTTGGGGAATCGCACATCCCTGGGCCCCAGCCCCCAACCCAAGGCGAAGGGCAGGCCTTTGGTGAGCTGAGCAGGCAAGGGGACTGGCGAGGCGAGTAGTTGGGCTGCATGGTGAAGGGAACTTATATA
>JANHFK010382229.1:0-11934 GCA_036250565.1 Sibynophis collaris | reverse complement strand
CCCTGGAGCTGAGCCCGAAGCTTCGTTTGCAATAAGCAGCTACTAAACCAACAGAACGTGCCCTTGTGGGGAACGATGTGCAAACAAGCAGCGAGAAAGTGCATCTACTTTGAGGCCGGCGAAGATGGTTCCAGCCAGTTTTTCGTTTGGCGTGTGTGGAGCTCTAGATCATTTCCAGCTTCATCCTATTAATAGAATAATGAAATATGAGACAAAACCTTGAAGTGCCCACCCACATGGCTTCTAAACCAGATCTAGGTAGAAGATACTATCTTCCTATCTATAGTGTAGTGTAGTGTACAGTATTAGTACAGCATAGTATAATATAGCATAGCATTGCATTGCATTCTATTGCATTGCCTAGAATTCTAGATGATATAATTTTGGAACCACAGAGTGTAATCTTTGAAAGTTTATGTAACACAGGAGAAATACCAGAGTATTGGAAAAGAACTGATGTGATTCCAAACTACAAAATGGGGGGAAATGATCCAGGAAATTATAGGCCAATCAGCTTGACATCAATACCTGGTAAAATCCTGGAAAAAATATAATCAAGCCGAGAATTTGTGAGCACCTATAAACAAGCAAGGTGATTACTAGAAGCCAGCATGGGTTTGTTAGAAACAGATTGTGCCAATTTGTGCCAGTCTTTTTTTTTTTATTTAAGCAATTAAATTACCATATCAGCAAAATGCTGTGCAGATAATATACTACTTGGATTTCAGCAAGCCATTGGAGAAATCTTTATGGAAAATGAAAGGTGTAAAAATGAAGGCGGAGAGACTCAGAGCAATTCAGTGCTTGTAGTCAGACATGGAAGTTGAAAAAAAAATTGGAAAGAATAGAATACAAATCTTTGTTGGCCAAGTGTGCTTTGGATACACAAGGAAATGGTCTCCGGTGCGTACACTTCAGTGTACATACAAAGTGACAGTCATATATCATAAGATACAATCATAAATCATAAGATACAATACTTGATCACATAATATACAGATCGGAGAAGGTAGTAGGAAAGATGAGAAGGATAAGACGACTGGGATAATAGCATTACAGCCTACTATATAGATAAATATGTTTGGGCAGAAGACAGTGGTGCAGGAGTTGGCTGTTTACCAGGGTGATGGCACAGGAGAAGATACTATCTTTGTGTCTAGTTTTGGCGTCCTGAGGGGAAGATGTTGAAATGGAATAACCAAAGCGAGATTGGCTAGATAGATTTCTAAACAGAAACACTCTATGGGACATTTCATAGCAACAGTTCAAGCCTGCTTGGAGCCCAGCTGTTCAGATATTTAATTTAAAAGCTGGAACAGTAAAGTTCATACTGGGCCAGAACACACAGTAATAGTTGATTGGTTGAAGAGTGTGGGCTCCTGCATGAGGTAGTCTATGTTATGATTGGTTGCTGCCTTGCTGGGTGTAAAGGGGGTGTTTCCCCTTTTCCCGCCTTTTTCGCCTGTGTGCTCTGTATGCTGTCCTGAGATTTACCTCACGATTTACCTCAGGATGTAGTGGTGTCCCTACCTTGTTTGCTCTAAATATAGATAGTAAATAGATTTATATAAAACTACTGTCAGATCTCTGTCTTAATTTGGACACCAGCTGCATAATTCCCTGACACCAACCAACCTGGCTATTGGGTAGACTCCAGTTTCTGTTCCCCAAAATGCAGGGCTTGTGGTTATTAGAGCTCCCAAATTTGTCAATTGACCCGGAATTCTTTTATCTTCTCCTTTGTCATTTAATGACCCCGTAATGTATCCCTTGCGAGGGGGAGTCGGGAAAACTGAATGGAGCTGAGTGTTTACTGGCCGGATGCCCTTCCTGTCACCAATGCAGAGTTTGCAGCAGATATAGTCTCATTGTGTCGAGAGAGAAATACCTGCCTCTACCTAGGATCGAACTCACAGCCTCCTGATTGTGAGGTGAGAGCTCTACCGCACCACTCACCTGGAATTCTTTTACCTTTTTTCATATTTCACAGGAAAACCCATTCTCACTTTGGAAAGCCAGAGAGAGATCTTTTACTTCCATGACTTGAAGTACATTATACAAATCTGAGATCCAGCATAGTGTGATTTGAGAAGCACACTATTTGACAAAAAATAAGAAGATTCAATTCCGAACTGCGGGTCCATAATGAGCAAGTACAATTTACCTTTCTCTCTCTTTTGACAAAACTGTTAGTGAGGAATGAAAAAAAGAAGTACGATTTATGAATCAAATTGTTCCAGAAAATAAACTATACAAGGAATCTGTAAGATGAGCAAATGCAAAACCAACCAATTGAAATATTTCACCTGCAGATGAGAAAACCCTGCAGAACACTTAAAAATTATACTGTAGGGGAAAAGACAACACTATTTATACCTTTCTTTATGGAAATTTGTAGAAATATTTAAAACATGGGTCATTAAAAAGCACCCATTTCTGTACATTATTTATTTATATTGTACATGAAACAAAGCCATTAAAACCTATTATATATTTTCAAACAACCGAAGAACCACAAAATAATACTTAATGTGCATCTGTCTGTCTGCATCCTAAGTATATTCACATTTATTTACTTATTAAATTTGTAAGCTCTCCATCTCACTGTCCCAAGTCGCTAAATTCCTGAATTAACTACAGCAAATAGTCCAGGCTGAGGGGCAATGGAAGCCTATCACAACAAAATGAATGGCTCTCATGAAATAATTTAGCTTTAGAAACATTTCTGCAGAATATTGCAGAAACTTACAACCACAAGTGAGCCAAAAGATTATGTTGCTAAGTGAGACAGTTGCTAAGTGAGTTTTGTCCAATTTTATAATCTTTCTTGCCACATTTGTTAACTGAATTACTCGAGTTATTAAGTTAGTAACACAGTTGTTAAGTGAATTTGGCTTCCCCATTGGTTATGCTTGTCAGAAGGTCACAAAAGGGGATTCCATGACCCCAGGACATTGTTGCTAGCATCTGAATGTTGATGCTGCAATGGTCCTAAGTATGAAAAAGGGTCATAAGTCACTTTTTTCAGTGATGTAACTGTGATTGAGCAGAGGTGGCGGAGTGGTTGGAGTGCAGTAGTGCAGTTCAGCACTTCAAATCTCACCAGGCTCAGGGATGACTCAGCCTTCCGAGGTGTGTAAAATGACCATCCAGATAGTTGGGGGCAATATGCTGACTCTGTAAACCATTTAGAGAGGCCTATAAAAACACTAGGAAGCGGTATATAAGTCTAAGTGCTATTTATATTGCTATTGTTCACTAAATGAATGGTTGTAAGTCAAGGACTACCAGTTTCTTGTCTTTGCAATAGTACATTCTAACCACTGCGCCTCTAGGACTCTTATCTGTCTGTAATCTATCAAATTTGATACAATAAGAATGGTTTGATGCCTTAGGAATATTCTAATTATACATAGTTATATTTAGTTTCGTTATAAGGGACGCAGTGGCTCAGTGGCTAAGACAATGAGCTTGTCGATCTAAAGGTTGGCAGTTCAGCGGTTCGAATCCCTAGTGCTGCATAATGGGGTGAGCTCCCGTTACTTGTCCCAGCTTCTGCCAACCTAGCAGTTCGAAAGCACATAAGAAATACAAGTAGAAAAATAGGGACCACCTTTGGTGGGAAGTTAACAGTGTTCCGTGTGCCTAAGGTGTTTAGTCATGACAGCCACATGACCACAGAGACGTCTTCGGACAGCGCTGGCTCTTCGACTTTGAAACAGAGATGAGCACCGCCCCCTAGAGTCGGGAACGACTAACAGATATGTGTGAGGGGAACCTTTACCTTATATTTAGTTTCTTACTAGGCGTTCATAAAACTCTTGTTGAAATCCTAATTCATTGATTTTTGCAAGCAAATTCTGTTGTGTCTGAGCATTTTTTCTGGTTGAGTCTCTCATGTCTAAATAAACTTGGCTCTTTGGCTGAAAATAATCCACCAAACTGAAAACAAACAATGTATATCCTTGTGAATTCTTGAAAGTTTCTAAGATCCCATCAAGCTTTCCTTCCAATCAGAAAGGTGATGGTTTCCCTCCCTGTATCTTGTCTTTAATAATAGTAGAGTTCTGACCGAAACACTGACCACAGTTTGGGCATCTGAATGGCTTTGGATCTGTGTGTAAATTGACATGATTTATTAGATTAGACCTACTTGTGAAAGCGTTCCCACAATTGGGAATTCAAAGGGCTCCTCTTCTATGTCAGTTCCCTATTATTCCACCAGGTGGAAATTCCAACTGAAACTTTCCCCACAATCCAGGAACTCATCCTGTGTGAATTCTCTGGTGTCTCACCAGGTCAGAATTCCAACTGAAAGCTTTCCCACAATTTGGACACTCATAGGGTTTCTCTCATGTATGAGTCCCCATGTGCATCACTAGGGCAGAATTACGACTGAAACGTTTCTGACAATCTGGACACTCATATGGTTTCTCTCCTGTGTGAGTCCTCTGGTGTATGACCAGATTGGAATTCCGACTAAAACTTTTCCCACAGTCTGGACACTTATAGAGTTTCTGTCCCGTGTGAGTCCTCTGGTGCATAACGAGATTGGAATTCTGCTGGAAACTTTTCCCACAATCTGGACACTCATATGGTTTCTCACCCGTGTGAGTCCTCTGGTGTATTGACAGGCTACAGTTCTGACTGAAACTTTTCCCACAGTATAGACACTCATATGGTTTCTCTCCTGTATGAGTCCTCTGGTGTTTCAGAAGGTTAGAATTATTACCAAAACTTTTCCCACAATCTGCACACTGATACGGTTTTTCCCCAGTGTGAGTTCTCTGGTGTATAACCAAGTAGGAATTATGACTAAAGCTTTTCCCACAATCTGGACACTCATAGGGTTTCTCTCCTGTGTGAGTCCTCTGGTGTTTCACCAGGTCAGAATTCCAACTGAAAGCTTTCCCACAATCTGCACACTCATATGGTTTCTCTCCTGTGTGAGTACTTTGGTGTTGCACAAGGTTACAATTCTGATTGAAACTTTTCCCACAAAGAGGACACTCATATGGTTTCTCTGCTGTGTGAATCCTCTGGTGTCTCACTAGATCAGAGTTCCAACTGAAACATTTCCCACAAAGAGGACACTCATAGGGTTTCTCTGCTGTGTGAATCCTCTGGTGTCTCACTAGGTCAGAATTCCAACTGAAAGCTTTCCCACACTCTGGACACTCATAGGGTTTCTCTCCTGTGTGAGTCCTCTGATGTATGACCAGATTGGAATTCTGCTGGAAAGTTTTCCCACAATCCGGACACTCATATGGTTTCTCACCCGTATGAACCCTCTGGTGTATCACCAGGTAAGAGTTCTGACTGAAACTTTTCCCACAATCCTGACACTCATATGGTTTTTCGCCCATGTGAATCTTCTGGTGTATCACCAAGTTGGAATTCCTACTGAAACTTTTCCCACAATATAGACACTCATATGGTTTCTCTCCTGTGTGAGTCCTCTGGTGTTTTACAAGGTTAGAATAATTATTGAAACTTTTCCCACAATCCGAACATTCATATGGTTTCTCGCCCGTGTGAGTCCTCTGGTGTATAACCAGGTAAGAGTTCTGACTGAAACGTTTCCCACAATCTGGACACTCATACGGTTTCTCCCCAGTGTGAGTCCTCTGGTGAATCACCAGGTTGGAATTCTTACTGAAATATTTTCCACAATCCGAACACTCATATGGTTTCTCTCCTGTATGAGTCCTCTGGTGTTTAACAAGGTTAGAATTGTTATTGAAACCTTTCCCACAATCGGGACACTCATATGGTTTCTCTCCGGTGTGTGTCTTCTTGTGTACCACCAGGTTGGCATGCTTACTAAACTTTTTGGCACACTGTGGGCACTGGTAGGGCTTTTCTCCAGTATGGGTTCTTTTATGCTGAATCAGTTGGGAAGTGAAGCGAAAGACTTTGCCACATTCAGGGCATTTGTATGGTTTTTCACCAGTGTGGCTCCTCTGATGCATAATCAGCTCTACTTTGCAATCTGTATTTTTTCCACAATATGCGTATCTGTGGAGCTTTTCCACCACTGATAGTCTTAGATTCTTGAGGAGATCAAAAATATTTGTGATCTCTTCTTGGATGCTTCCAGCTGTTTGTTTCCTCACTGGGTAAGGCCTGCAATATTGCCTGGAATGAGCGCTTCCTCCCCACAGACTTCTAGATATTTCCTCTTTTTCTGAATCTGGAAATGTTCTACATTTATTTTTTATATAATGTTTCCTTGAGTTCCGCATACAATAATTGTTTCTTGGCGCAAAACCCTTTTCCTATTTTTTTTTCTTGTCTCTTACTGGCTGGGGAAAGAGAAGAGTTTTGTGGTATTCTGGAGGAAAGGGAAAAGACTTTGTTTAACAGATGTACAGGATTCGCTTTCCTTTTTAAAGCTGCTTCTGATTCTCTGCCGTCCAGAAGGTTCTTTTTGGCATTCCCTTTGCCTATAAGATTCACATAAAAGAGATACTTCAATTACTCTTTATAATATGGTTGCAAGATCTGAAAACAAAGAAAAAAACATATATAACAATAAAAAACAAACATGCCAAAGTGCAAATTAACCACTGCCATTCATTATGACACATAAAAGACTAAGTTCAAATCTTCACACAAACATGAAATTCTATTGTTGACTCGTGCAAATCACAGATTTTTAGCACTGCAAATTGTTGTAATCACGGATTATAGGAACACGGATACACATATATTCACAAAAAATATAGAAACACACCCCTCTATCTGTTGTATGCCATATGTATGTATGTAGAAAATCCATGTGTATTTTCTGTCTACATGAAACTGAAGGTGAAAGTGATCCCGTCATACTGGAATTCAATAGAATGCAAACACATGCAATCTATATATATAAAAGCGAAAACCACTACCACCATAATCACGAAATCTTCAGACCCGTAAAGCCTACAAACTTGAAATTTGTCACGTATGTTCCTCTTGGCTTCTAGGTCCTCACTAAGAAAGGATTTTTCGAAATGACTATAAGAACATTAATATTTCCTATATTATTATTAACCCGCTCTGATGATAATTAGTTAGACTTTTGACTCCCCCTCCCAACCTGAAAATAACTCTGGAGAGAAGGGGATCGGGGAGGATTCTGTGGGGCAAGCCTGAGGGAGAGAAGGGGAGAGAAGAGGATCTAAGGGGCCAGCCTGTTGGAGAGAGAGAATAAGAGAAGATCTATGGGGCCAGCCTGACAGAGAGAAGGGGCTAGAGAGGAGAGGCTTCTGTGGGACAGAAGAGAGAAGGGGAGAGGATAAGAGAGGCATCTGTGGAGCCAACCAGAGGGAGAGGAGAGGTTCTATGGGGCCAGCCTGAGGGAGAGAAGGGAAGAGAACAGGAGAGGTTTCTGTGGGGCCAGAGGAAGAGAAGGGGAGAGGAGAGGCCGATCATAACTACTCATTAATTTTCAAACTCTAAGTGTCTATTTATCAAGCCCGATCACATAGTTTCATAGCAGAGCATGGGTATTCAGCTAGTAGAATATAATCCAAACAGTGTCTTAAACTTTAGAAGATCTGATTTTAATAAACTCAGAGAGACCCTAAGCAAAATTTCATGGACAAAAATCCTGAACGGGAAACAACTCAAGAAAAAAGGAAAAAAACTGAAAAATATGATTGGGCCAGTCCAACATAATACCAGTAAAAAAGAAAAACAAGAAGTTCAAGAAGAAACCAGCATGGCTGCATAAAGATCTCTCTGATAAACTGAAAGACAAAAAGGATAAGTACAAGAAATGGAAAGCGGGATACATAACTAAGGCAGAATATCAGCAGATAACCCAAATCTGCAAAGATGAATTCAGGAAAGAAAAGCTCAGAATGAACAAAGACTTGCAACAAAAGTCAAAGATAATAAAAATATGTTTCTTTCAACATATAAATAACAACAAAAAAATGTCAAGGAAACAGTTGGTTCATTAAAAAGGGAAGATAGCAAGGAATTAAAAGGCAGTAGAGAGAAAGCAGAGCAGCATTCTTTGCATAAGTCTTCACACAAAAATGAAACTATTGCCCAACCTACCAAAAATATAACTGTAAAAGACAGATTAGAAATAAAAATTAAAATAAGTAAGAAAATTGTAAGAGAACTCCGGTCTGACATTGATGAATATAAATCACCAAGACCTGATGGATTACATCTCAGAGTTCTGAAAAAGCTGGCAGATGTTATCTCAGAACCATTGTGTCATATTTTTAAAAAATCTTGGAGCACTGGGGAACTACCAGAGGATTGGAAAGGAGCTGATGTGGTTCCCATCTTCAAAAAACCCCTAACCCTAACCTTAACCCAAACCAATCTTATTTCAATCTTTGATAAAGTGACTAAATTAATAGACCAGCAACAAAGTAGACTACAACCTACCGGTACTTCTTGCTAAGCTAGAAAAATGTAGGCTAGACAGCATCACCACTAGATGATTTTGTAACTGGCTGACAAACCATACTCAACGAGTAGTCCTTAATGATACATCCACATGGAGGAAAGTAAGCAGTGGGATAACACAAGTTTCTGTCTTAGGCCCAGTACTCTTCAATATCTTTATAAATGACTTAGATGAGGAAATAGAAGGAGAACTCATCGACTTTGCAGATGACACCAAACTGGCAGGAACAGCCAACACCCCAGAAGACAAGCTCACGATCCAAAAAGATCTTGACAGGCTTCAACAATGGGCCCTATCCAACAAAATGAAATTTAATGAAGAGAACAGCAAAGTTTTATATCTAGGCAGGAAAAATCAAAGGTACAAGTACAGATTAGGTGAAAAACAGTAACTGTGAGAGGGACCTTGGAGTCTTAGTGGACAATCACTTAAACTTGAGTCAGGAATGTGTGCGGCAGCAGACAAAAAAGCTAATACAATCCTTGGTTGTATAAACAGAGGCATAGAATCAATGTGAAGTATTAGTACCAATTTATAAAGCCTTGGTAAGACCACACCTGGAATACTGCATCCAGTTTTGGTTACCACATTACAAAAAAGATGTTGGGACTTTGGGGAAAAAGAGTGCAAAGAGCAGCAACTAAGATGATTAAAGGCTTGGAGGATAAAACATATGAAAAACGATTGGAGGATTTTGGTTGATTAGTCTAGAGAAAAGAAGAATTAGGGGTGACATGACAGCAGTATTCCAGTATTTCAGAGGCTGCCACAAAGAGGGGATCAAGTTATTCTCCAAAGCGCCAGAGGGCAGGACACGAAACAATGGATGGAAACTAACCAAGGAGAGAATCAACCTGGAATTAAGGAGAAACTTCCTAACAGTGAAGACAATTAACCAGTGGAACAGCTTTGCCTTCAGAAATTGTGGCTGCTTCATCACTGGAGGTTTTTAAGGAGAGACATGGATCTCCTGCTTGAGAAGGGGGCTGGACTAGAAGACCTCCAAGGTCCCTTCCAGGTCTATTCTGATTCTGATTCTGAAATGATAAAGCCTCTGCAAGGCTTAAAGCACCGGTGTTGCCTGTGAACTTCCTCCCTTGCAAACAAAACAACACGCTCATAAAAAACACACGGAATCCACCCTAAACTGACGGTATAGTTGAGATTTCAACTTCCAGAAAATTGCAGGCAACTTAAAACGTGCAGCTCTGGTGGAATAAAATTGGGCTGCTGGGGGGTGGGTGGGGGGATATGCAGGAGGCAACATATTTCACCTTAGTTGTTTATCTGCTACTACAACGTGGAGCAAACCGAACAGTTCGACTTGCTCCCGGCCTCTCCTCCCACCTGCCCTCCACTCACCTTCCAGCTGCCGCTTTGACCCAGGAGAAAGTGCAACAGCCACCGCTATCCTCCAATTGGAAGCCGGAAGACGAGGTTTTTCGCTCATTCGCCTTTCCATGGTCTCTCTAGAAATCCGAGACTCTATGGTCTCAATTCCTTTCAGTTCAGCAACAGGTGGTGGTTGCAACTGTACTTGCGACAATCCAAGGCGCGTTTATTGCCTAACCATAGAGCGCCATCTAGGCAGCAATAGCTAGATCGTCCGAGCTCTAGCTTCATCAGATTACCTGGGTGCTTGCTGGCTCCTAAAAGTTCATGAAGTTCTTGATTTTGGGCACACCCCATAAATGATTAACAGCCTGCCATCTTCATCTTATTAATAAAATAATACAGGGGAAAACTTGGAAGCTGATCTAAGGATTCCTGCATTGTAATAGGATTTGGCTGTCACTGGAGATCAAAAACTCTGTACATCCTAACATTTTTATTACTGATTCACTTGAGGGCCAGTTGTGGCTTTTCCTGGATCTGCAGACCCCGGTTATGGTCAATTATGCCCTAGTCATCTGCATACAGGTATTCCTCGATTTACAACCATGACTGAGCCCAAAATTTATGTTGCTAAGTGAGAAATTTGTTAAGTGAGTATTCCACCATTTTATGACTTTTGTTGTCATATTTATTAAGTGAATGATTGCAGTTGATAAGTTAGTAACACGGTTGCTAAGTGAATCTGGCTTCCCCATTGACTTTGCTTGTCAGATCACAAAAAATGATTCTATAACCCTGGGACACTGCAACCATCAAAAATACAAACCAGTGGTCAAGCATCCGAATGTAAATCACATGACCATGAGGATGCTGATATGGTCATAAGTGTGAAAAATGGTCATGTCACTTTTTTCATTGCTGTTGTAATTTCGAATGATCACTAAACAAACTGTTGTAAGTCAAGTACTACCTCTATTGGATAACTTCAATATATTATTCATCAGCTGCCCTTGAAGAGCATCCAAAAGTTTTACCTGGTAGAGATTACAATGGGTGGATAGCTTATATTTGTTTCTGAAGCAGCACAGGTCACACCTCTGCTCCATCAGCTGCCTTGGTGGCCAGTTTGCTTGCGGGTCCAGTTCAAGGTGCTGGTTTTGCCTTTGAAAGCCCTTCCTGGCATGGGACTGAGCTGAAGTACCATCTTTCCCTGCTTATTTCAGCCTGCCCAATGACACCTGGCAAAGAAGACATGCAGCAGGCACCATCAGCTGGGAATCTGCCTTTGGTGAATCTGAGAAACGTGCCTTCTCTGCTGTGGCCCCCACCTGATGGAATATCCTTTCCAGAAGGCATGGCTAGTGCCAAGGCAATACGACGGAACTCCCTAGGGCTCTGTGGAAAACATTGAAATCTCCCTTCCCAGGGGTCCATAGAGACTCTAGCCAACCCTGTAGGGGTTAGTGAAGAAGAGCAGACATTCTGCAAAGCACAGGGTGTCCGCAAATCCCTGTGGGAGCAGAGAAAAACCTCTCGGACCGGCGAGGGCATTATGAGCTGTCAGAAGGCCCGGCAGCCAGACCGGAAAGTTAAAGGAAGATCGTCGAGCGGTGTGTTTGTTCTAGATGAGATTTTTCTGATCTCTGCTTCAAAAGAAAAGACTTGGCTCTCCTTCAAATTGATTTAGTTGAGAGTGAGACTAAAGAATAGCAGGTGGGACGTTAAACTTGTCACCTACGGATTTTGCGGCAAAGAGGTAAGGAAATAAGAACCACTAGAACTGCTAGACCGATCTTAAGTAAAAAGATGGAAGAAGAAATTACTTTAATGTCAGTTAATGTTAACAGATTGAACTCTTCAGTGAAAAGGAATTTTTAAAAAAACAAATTTAAAAAAATGAATTTAGATTTGATTTGTTTCCAAGAAGGAGACAAAATGAAAACTAAATGAAAAGAACAAATAAGAAAACCAAGATGGAGAGACGACTTCCGGCTGGTTCCAGCGGCGGACGTGTCCGAGGCGAACTTTAGCCTCGGCGTCCGTAATCAACTCCCCCGGTGGGCTCCAGAAGGAGCACAGGTGATCCGGTAAGGTTCACCTGCCGAAGGAGCTGTGGCCGAGGTCCCGGGGCAGCTGCGGGTGCCCTGGGGCGATCGGCGTTTTCGCTCTAGGAGCCGGAGAGACGA
>JANHFK010373384.1:0-11979 GCA_036250565.1 Sibynophis collaris | reverse complement strand
AGATAGATAGATAGATAGATAGATAGATAGATAGATAGATAGATAGATAGATAGATAGATAGATAGATAGATATTGGTAGATAGATAGGTACCGGTAGGTAGGTAGGTAGATAGGATACATAAATAGAAGGATTTTTCTTTTTAAGTTTAGGTTGGAAATCTTTTTAATGATCAAGTGTTGTCAGATCCCTACTATGATACTGCCATTTCTGTGGGGAGGGGGGCGTGGATCTCTTTATTCGTTTATTGCCCTCTTCCTGTATATCCTGTATATCCTGTAATCCCTTAGTTTATAACCCTAGCTCTGACACCTATTTTCAAGAGTTTGTGCTTTCTTGAAAGGGGAGGGAAGGCAGACCTTACATAAAGCAGGCTCTGCAAAAGTGGTCAACACAGAGAAGCAAATTCGCTCTACCGAGGGGACCCTGCACATAATGTCTGAACAGAGTGGTGAGCAAGGAGAGACATCCTGGGGGAAGATCTCTACCACCACCCAGCCAGATGCCAGCTCCGTCTGCCTCATTGAAGACATCAAAGCTGTGCTGGAAGCCTCCATGAAGCCCTGGTGGTCAATTGGAGTAGGGAAGAAAGACAACTGGGATGGCAGAACCAGAGGAGTCACCCTCACCTGTGGCAGTAGGCAACCGGGTTGGAAACGTGAGCTGGAAGCCCTGTCAAACCAAGAAGAATTGACTGAGGAACTGGCCGGGGATGATCGACTCAAAAGACGTGTCATGCAACTTATGATGAAAGCTTTTGAGGATCTCGGAGTAAAGGGGGAGCTGGAACATCGCCAGAGAGGGGGAGAGGCTGTAGCGGCAGTCAATGGAGATGGAACCATTATCCTGAATCCAGCAGTCGCAGGACTAGCTGACGCAGGAGCAGCAGCCACCCCTCCAAGCCTGCCCCGCACAGTGCCTGCTCCCTCAAACGTCCCTGGCCAGCCCAGAGCACTGCAGCTGGAGAGGAAGTCCCCCCCTGGGAGTAAAGTATGATGGCGACTTGCAATAACTGGGGTCCTTCCTGGCACATGTCTTCACATACATGTGAGAGTATGGGCGGGATTTCCAAACCCAGGGTGCCTGAGTCGTCACCCTGGCACTGGAAGGGGCGGCAGCCTGATGAATAGTGAGCCAACAAAATGTCAACGCCCCCAAACTGAGAAATTTGGACTGTTTTATTATGTCTCTCCACTGCCGGTTCGACGACCCTGAAAAGCTGCAATCCGAAGCTGCAATCGCATCAGAACCATGAAGCAGGGATGCTGGCCGGTATCCAAATACACTGAAGAATTCTGAGACCTCACCTGCAGGGTGAATTGACTGGAAGACATCTGGTGAGCTGGTTCAAGGATGGCCTGAACAATGACCTCTACCAGGCTTGCCTAGCCAGAGGAGCCCCAAGCTGTCTGATTGAATGGTACATCCTAGCCAAAGAGCTGGAGATCGACCTGGCCCGGAACCAGTACTGAGCAGGGAGAAGCTGGAAGAGATCCCCACCCCAAGGGAAAAGAGAAACGTCCAAACCGCAAACTGCCCCCGTGCCAAGATCATCAGCCTGTTTCAAGTGTGGGAAGGAGGGGCAGCTGAGTGCCATTTGAAAACCCCTCCCTGGAAGCCTAAATGCCTGTCAGTTGGAAAGGTCATGAAAACCACCCCTCGGGGAAAAGACTGAGAAGTGGAGAGGCTGTGGAGTTTCCCTGTCTCACAAAATCAGGAGAAGGAACTCCGGCGCCACCAAGGGAAAGACCGAGCCTGTCCGAAAGCAACCTTGAAGACGACCCACTGGTAAGCGACCCAATCAACTGCTCACCCTGCCCCTAAGATTATTCATCCCCAGCTGGGGGAAAAGGGTAAAGCTCTTAGCCTTCTTCGACTCGTGCTTAATTAGACCAACTCTGGTGGGGGAAACTGGGCATCCACCTGCAGAAGCTAAAAAAACCCATTGCATTTTGCCAGTTAGACAGATCAGTCGTGGGAAGGGCAGCAGCAACTTTGGAAGACTCCAGAGGATACAGATTACCTGGACCCATAGTTGGGATTCAGATCTAGGCATGAGGTGAAAACCTTGAAAGCTTTGCCCATTTCATTTTCTGATGTTTCTCAGAAAACTTAAGCAGCTAATTGGACCACTGCATGGGGAGAAGCTACTTGGGATCAATCCTGTTAAATGATCAGTTTGTTTGGTTTTTTTCAAAAAAATTATTAATAATTCAAATTTTTAAAAACAATGGCTTGACAACTCTGGTTTTCTAACATTTTTGTCTAATTCCAATTAATAAACACTATATTCCTTACTCTATATACAAATTTACATTTCTTTCTATACGTCACATATATGATATAATTTCTTCTAAATAACTATTCATATCCAATAAACTAATCTTTCTCTTACAAGTTTAACATATAATTGACATGTATATTTCTAGACATTTTTTACCTCTTTTTCTTGGCATTCTTTCTCTTATCTAGCCATTTGTAGAATTTAGTCCAGATTTTGTAATATGATGATTCGCTTTTGTTTTTAAGTTCCAAAGTCAGTCTGTCCATTTCTGCACAGTTGAAAATTTTACATAGTACTTTTTTTTTTTTTTTTTTAATTTGATTTATAGGCCGCCCTTCTCCGGAGACTCAGGGCGGCTTACAATGTGCTAGGCACTTCTGAGGGAGTTTCTTTGCTCTTCCATATTTGTGCGAATGCTATCCTTGCAGCTGTTAGTATATGTAATATTAGATAGGTTTCATTTTTATTATATTTATCATTTGTCATCCTCAATAAGAAAAATTCTGGTTTGACTTCTAATTTAATTGTCAGAATTTCCTCTAGCCAATGTTTTATTCGGTACCAATATTCTTCCGCTTTTGAGCATTTCCACCACATATGGTATTAAGACCCAGGGGCCACCTCACATTTCCAACATGTTGAAGAGTATTTTTTACTAATTTTTGCCAATCTTGTGGGTGGGAGGTGCCACCTGTAAAACATTTTATACAGGTTTTCTTTGTAAGACATAATTTTAATATTTTTTCCCCACAAATTCTGCCAATTATCCAAAACAATACTATAGCCGAAATATTTACTCCAAATTATCATTGTCTCCTTCATGTGCTCTTTGAACATATCTTGTTCTAATAAATACTGGTATAATTTTTTTATAGTTTTTTTCCTCTGTACTTAACAAAATTTTATCCAATTCTGATGATTCTATTTTTATACCCTGTTCCTTTTTGTCCTTTGCAAATTTGGATTGTATTTGTAGGTAAGCCCACCATTCTAATTCAATTCCTTCTTCCTTCAAATTATTCCTCAATTTCAATTCTCCTTTCTCATTTAATAATTTTTTATATGTAACAACCCCTCCTACTTTAGTGAGATTTGGGTATGTGAGCATTTTTACTATTGATACCCAATTGGGAATTTCCATATAGTTACTTCTTTTAGTCTTAATCCAAATATCTAAGAGTGCCCATCTGATGTGATGCTTTTGAAAGTACTGGTGAGCTTTATACTTCTCCCAAATAATGGCATGCCACCCTATTTGAAGATTGTGTCCCTCTAACGTCAATAGTCTTTTATTTTTGAGATGTAGCCAATCACTTATCCACACCAAAGTTGCTGCTTGGCGATATTTTTCCCAATCTGGAAGGCCAAATCGTCCTCTTTCTTTCGCATTTTGTAACAATTTTAAATTAATTCTTGGTCTTTTTCCCTGCCATATAAATTTTGCTATAATTCTGTTCAAATTTATAAAGAAGTCTTTTTTGAGTCGAATTGGTATACATTGAAATAAAAATAGTATTTTGGGTAGGACGTTCATCTTAATAGTGGCAATCCTTCCCATCAAGGAGAGTTGTAATTTCCCCCATCTTTCTAGGTCACTTCTGATTTTTCCAATTAGTTTATCATAATTTTCTTCTTTGAGTGTAACACATCTTGAAGTCAATTGTATTCCTAAATATCTTTTTTTTTGCTATCTGAATACCAATTTTTCCCTCTAGATCTATTTTTTGCACTTCCGTCATATTTTTTACTAACATTTTCGTTTTATCTTTGTTTATCTTTAGACCTGCCACCTCTCCATATTCCTCCAGCACTTTCATCAGCTTTACTCCAGACTGCATAGGCTCTTCAATAATAAAGATAAGATCATCTGCAAATGCCTGTACTTTAAAAATTTCATTCCTAATCTTTAACCTGCTAATTTGATTGTCTTCTCGAATTACCCTGTTCAAAATCTCTAATGATAAAATAAATAATAATGGCGATAGTGGACAGCCTTGTCTCGTACCTTTTTGAATTTGAAATATTTTGGTTGTTTCCCCATTAATCATCACTTTGGCATCTTGTTCGGAATAAATTGCTCTATACATTTTTATAAAATTTTTCCCAAATTCCATGTATCTTAGTTGATTTAATATAAATTCTTATTTGACATTGTCAAAGGCTTTCTGCACATCAGCAAATATTAATACCATCTGTTTTTCATTATGAATCTCATAATATTCTATAATATCTAGTATAGAATTTTGTTCGCCATTTCGTCTTTTCCAATTCCTAGGGCTCCTGCCAACAGATCTGTCATCATTTCTGGTAGATCCTCACCTTTATCTTCTTTCACATTCTGGAACCATAAGTAGTGGGCTGCCTTCTCTGTCTCTAACTGGATAATCGTCATTTCGAGTTCCTTATTGGCCTGTATTAATTTTTCACTCAATTCATCGACACGTTTTTCTTCCTTTTCCATTCTTTCTTCCATTTCTTCTAATTTCTGCTCATTTTTCCTGATTTGCTGTTGGAAGTACTTGAATTTACCATCTATTGACTTCACTCCTCACTTCCCTGATCTCTCTTTTCAAATCTTCATGGTTTTTTAGCATTACATCTTGCATGGATTGCAACATTAGCTGTAGGTCTTTGAATGAGTTTGATCTCTCCCTTTGCGTCATCTCTTCAATGGATCTTTGTCCTGCTGGACTCAGTTCCACTGTTGTAGCTTAAGCTACTTTCCTCCTTCCTGTACCAACCTTCATTAAGTTCGGTATACTCGTCATCTCTACTACTAGTTTAAACCAACCTCTACACTTATTTAGAATCCTCTTCTTTCCCTCCAATACTCCCCAAGTATCGCTCAGCTTATTTCTTTCCTGTTTGCCACCAATTCTATATTCTTAGTATAATATAATATAATATATTCTATATTCTTATACTTATATCTATTATGTACACTCTTAACACACTAAGTCCACTAACTTATATTTTCTAAATATTTTCTAGATATTTATCTTAATTAACCATTCAAAATTATCAATCCAGGGTACCAATCAATATCAAAAATTCATTAACAAAGGAAAAGTTTTAAATCATCATTTGAGACGTTTCTATTGTCAATAATATCAATAATAAACAATTAGCAATTAATAATTAGTAGTTAATAGTTAATAGCAATCACAATATAATAATACAATATAATAAAAAAAGCTTCCAACTTATTCCTCTATGTCTTTCAGTACCAAAATATAAATACAACTCTCTCTCTTCAATCACTCAATAATTTATAAATTAATTGGTAAATGATTAATAATGTATTTTTCCCACGTTACTCTCCTTCTTTCTCTGTTTGATCTGATTTTAAGTTCTCTTTAAAGCTCTCTTTACAATATCCTTTCCTTCTTCTATAGATTTCTGTTTCCTTCTCAGCCGACGGATGTCTCCCTTACATCTTCTGCATTACTCAGCATTTATTCTCTCTTCGCTATATCCATATCTTCTAAATTGTCTGCACTTTACACTCCACCTCCAACTTCAAGCTCTCTGTTTTCCGATTTAAAAAATGTGCAAAGTAGGATCAGTTAAATGATCATTCTTATTCACATCTCTTCAGTTGGCTAACAATGTGCCCTAAAAACTGTGCTTATGATTGCTGGCAAGATTTCCAAATGCTGCTCGGAAATTGGCAGGCATTTGGGATGAGCCATCTTAACCAGGCCAACTTTTCTGCTCATAGTTAAGAGGAAGTGATTTGCTGACAAGGGACTGCTCCATAGAACTAATGTCATGCAGGATGAGCCAGTGATGTCGTGGGCAAGCCCATGGTTCTTAAGGCAGGCATGAACTCATAAACCATCTCTGATAGAAGAAAATTAAAATGACCAAGGACGAACAGGCTGAGTGAGTCCACAGCCATTCCTTCAGGAAGAGATGCTGTTATGCAGTTGGTATGACCATAGGTAGCAGAATTCCCACTGTGTCTCTGGCTGAATATCTTCGTGATGGCTACTATCCCAGTAAACAGTTTCCATTCTCTCCCATGCCTTGGTGTTGAAGTTAATAATCCTGCCCTCTGCTTCTTGCTATTGCTATCCTATCTTCCATCTTGGATTGCCTAAGATACCCTCCCCCCCAACATCCAAAGGTGAATAACAGCCCCCAATAAAAATGTTTATCATAACCTAATAACTCACATTCACTTTCTAACAACAGAACAAACAACTCTTTATCTCCTTCAGTCTCCCCTTACTTCCAATCCCCTAATTGGTTCTCAACCTAGTTAAAACCATCATGGCTTCCTGTTCTCATTCTAGAGAGGGACTGTTTCCCTCACTTCTCTAGCTCTCTTCTTTCACTGTCCTCATCACTCTCTTCCCTCCTTTTTCTACCAAACTGAAATTCCAAACAGTTCTGAACTAAGGGTAGGCAAGTGACAAGTCACGGGGTTAGGGACAAGGGTCTAAACTCTCTCTAACCACCTCTTTCCCACCAGGGGGCCCCTTTGGCTTATCAGGGAATTTTTCGTGAAACTGCTTCACCAATCTATCCGCTGTCACATCCCAGCTTTTCACCAAGTGGCCTCAGACAAAGGGTATCCTTCTAATGGATTGAATATTGTAAACGACCGCTGTGCATTCTAGAGTCTAATATTTTCTTCACTTCATAATGTGTTTCCTCTTGTATTACAATTGGCCTGGGAGATTGTGTGGTCCTAAAGAGGGCCAGTTCTCAGTTTGTGGGAATGGGGGCCAGTGCCCACCTTTAGCTTCTGATAGCTGTCTTCCCATGTGATGGCCGGGGCCCACTTGTCTAGCCAGGACAGACCGAGGATGAGTGACTTGGTCATTTTTGGGGCAACTATGAATCGTATGATTTCCCAGTGGCACCCATTTCCAGTCTTACAAGTTTGGTGACTAAGGTTGTGGATGCGCCACCCACTAGTGATCCATCCACCTGCTCAAACCGGATGGGGCAGCTCAAAGTTCTCATCTCTATCCCTAGATCCTGCATGGTTTTGGAGCTGATCAAGCACCTGGTGCAACCAGTGTGTATTATGACCTCTAGGTTCCCATGGGTGCCTGTTCTATGGGGGACAGATGGCTTCACTTACCATCCAGTCCTCTTCGCCACTTCTGCATGGCTTGCCAGATGAATTTGCCTTTGTGTTGTGGCTTTCTGAGAGTTCCCAATTTTGCAGCCGCTGGTGTTTGCGCCTAAGGGACTGGAGCTAGTGCGAGGCATTTGGAGGCTTGGTGGCCCAGTTGGCCGTATCTGAAGCACTTTATAATGGGCATGACTGCCAGTCTCGTCTCCACTGCCTGCTTAGTGGCAACTTGACTTCCCAATGGTTGTGTGGGGACCTTTTCCGGTGTGGATCTTCAGTGGGTCTCTAAGTCCATAGTCACCGCCATCCGATACCAGTCTTGGATCCGGTTTGGTACTCCCCTATAGGTGCATCTTGCCTAAGGCCCTTATCCAGGGCCTTTTTAAAGTAGTGGCCCAAAAACTCAAAGCCACAAAGCAAGTATATTTTGAACATGCCAAGAAGCCATGGAGATGGCTGATCTATACATTGAAAAAGGATAAAGAAAAAAAGTCAATAACACAACTACAGGATGAAGAGGGGAATATCCATCATCGAATGGAGGATAAAAAGAGAATAGCCAAAAAATTATTTGAAACATTGTATAGACAGGAGGAAGTAGAGGAGATAGATATCAAGCAATATTTAAAGGATAGAAATTTACCTATAATACCAAATGAAATGAAAGAAATGTTAAACGATGAAATTACGATGATGGAGATGAAGGTGGCTATTCAAAAGCAAGAAAATAATAAAACTCCAGGACCTGATGGTATTGCCTCTGAGTTCTACAAAGAAATAAAGAAACCATTGGAAAGGGTATTATTGAGTCCCAACAGGGAGAAGGGCGGTATAAAAATAAAATATTATTATTATTATATTATTATTGAATATATACAATGAGGCTTTGGGGCAGGCCAAACTAACAAAAACATGGATGGAGGCTTTGATAACACTTATCCCAAAAGATTCACAAATACCTACCAAATTAAGAATTACAGGCCAATCTCGTTACTCAATGTGGACTACAAAATATTTATGACAATAATGGCCGAAAGAGCTAAAAAATATTAAATGAAATGATTTATTGGGACTTAAATGGATTTTTTCCAAATAGACATATAAGGAACAATACACGGATCATTTTGGACTCATTAGAATATTACAAGGCACACCCAGATAAGCAGCTGGCATTAATGTTTGTAGATGCTCAAAAAGCATTTGACAATTTAAATTGAAACTTATCAATCAATTGGAAATTATGAATTTTGGGGGGAAATTCACGGATGATTAGAGCAATTTATTCGAGCCAATCGACTAAAATAATAATAAATGGGGAAACAACAGAGAGGATTAATATAACTAAGGGCATAAGACAGGGATGCCCTTTTTCCTCCCTCTTATTTATATTAGCACTGGAAACATTATTGATACAAATTAGACAAAATCAAATAATAAAAGGTCTGAAAATTAAACAGGAAGAATATAAAGTCCAAACTTTCGTAGATGACCTAGCTTTTATTATAGAAGATCCCCTGTAGATGGGAACCATTCTGATACATGAAGTGGAAGAATTTGGTAAAGTAGCGGGGTTTAAAATAAACAAGGAAAAAACCAAAATTTTGACTAAGAATTGTACAACAAGGCAAGACGAGGATCTGAAAGAGAAATTGGGGATTCAAATTGTTAAAAAAGCAAAATACCTGGGAATTTGGTTAACGGCAAAATGTTCCACAATAAAAGAAGATAATTACGATAAATTGATACAACAGATAGAAAAAGACTTAGACATCTGGGCAAAATTGCAAATGTCCCTAACTGGCAGAATCGCTGCAATAAAAATGAATGTATTACTCAAATTGTTATATCTGTTTCAAACAATACCAATAAGATTAAGAAAAACATTTTTTGAACAATTAAATAAAATAATAAGTAAATTTATTTGGCTGGGAAAAAAAGCACGAATAAAAAATAAACTCCTACAGAATTCTCGATTCAAAGGAGGCTTCGGCCTACCTGATTGGGAACTATATTACCGAGCGGCGGCAATAACGTGGCTTAAAGATTGGGTTCAATTAAGAAACAAGAGGGTACTAACTTTAGAGGGTCATGACCTACAATTTGGATTGCACGCGTTTCTATGGGAAGGGAAAAATAAAACCCACACATATTTCCAGAGACATCTAGTGCAAATTACTTTGATAAATATCTGGGATAAGATAAAGAAAAACCATTATATGAAAGTTCCAATTTAGTTGTCAACAATGGAGGCCATTTATCCAAATGTGTTGGACATAAATAAAGTAGCAAGGTATTCAGAATTATTAGATGTACAAGGAAACTTAAAATCGGAGCAGGATTTGGAAAAGCAGGGAATAAAAATTGATTGGTGGCCATATCGTCAAATTAAAACAAAATATAAAAATGACTAAGAACAATATGGTATTTACAGAGAACAATCGGAGCTTGATAAAATATTATTAGGAACTGGGAAAAAAATGATTACTAAAACATACAACTTCGTATTAAGATTTAAAATGGAAGAAGAAAACATAAAAGAGACAATGATTGGTTGGGTGAGAAACTTTGGATACAGTATTCAATTCGACCAATGGGATAAATTATGGGAGAGAAACTACAAACTAATGATGTCAGCTGTTTATAAGGAGAACCTCTATAAAATGTTTTACCGGTGGCATCTACACCAGCGAGATTGGCCAAGATGTTCTTAAACTGATAGCTGGAATGTTGGAGATGTGGGCATAAACGGAACGTTCTACCACATGTGGTGGACCTGCCCCAAGGTTAGAAAATATTGGCGTAAGGTTAAAAAATGGCTGGAGGAGATAACTGAACAGAGGATAGAGATGAGACCGGAATTATTCCTCCTGGATATCTTGGAAGAGAAAATAGAGAAAAAAATACATTACATAATATTACACATATTAACTACAAGTAGAATTGTCCTAGCACAAAATTGGAAACAAACAGATATCCCCCTAGACCAAATTATAATAAAGAAAATCTATGAATGTGCAGAAATGGATAGACTGTCTATGGAGATGAACGAGAGGGAAGAAACCAAATATTATCAAATTTGGAATAGATGGTTTTATTTTCTGTGCTTTATGTTTTGTGTTATATATTTTAAAGTTTAATAAATACTATTTAAAAAAAAAAAGTAGTGGATGAAGAGCTGTTCAGGCCAGTCCCGTAGTTTGCCGGCTAACCTCCCACACAAACTCCTTGGGGGTCCAGCTGTGCTGCTTCAATCCCTTGATTTCCACTTCAACTTCCTCGATTGGCTGTGTCCTCGAACCGGGCCCTTAGTGACTGCACGAGCTCATCCGCATCTTCTAACTCAGGTGCTCCTTTGTCATGGAGTTGGGCAAGCCAGTCTGCTGCTTCCCCCTCCCTCATATTGTCTGCAATGGCTGAGATCATCTCCTGGTCTGATCGGTATTGAGCTCCATAATGATTGATGTGGGCCCAGATGTGGTTTAGAAAGTAAGCTAGCTTCTCCAGAGTGCCGTTGAAGGTAGCCAGGAATGGTAGTGGGGCAGCTACAGGCGGTGCTGCTGCGGCTGGCAGAACTGGTGGTTGGGCCGGAGCCAGCATCCACTAGCATTGAATCCACCCCTGGCCTGGGTAGAAGGCCCATCCCAGAGGGATTTGATCAGCTGGTGGTAGTCCAGGGGGTGCTGATGACATAGGTTGGGTGGGCCTCAGCAACCCCATCGTTCCTCCCCGGTTGCCCGGGCTCACATGCCCCAGGGGCCCAGGGTGTTGATCAGTTGCTGCACCTGCTGGGCTGCCGCGACGATGGATCGGATTCAAGGGGGAAGGCTGAATCTTGGTTGGCTCAGGGCTGAGTGGAATGAAGCCAAGGTCCCACTTTGAACCACCATGCTCCCTTGCCTAGAAAGTGGAATGTAGGCTGGCTAGGCTACAACCTGGCTGAATCGAGTGTGGGGAAGCTTGGGTGGCGGGCCCCACACTCCACTAGCCGAATCTCTTGGGTAGTCCAGCAAGCGACTGGCTTCGTGCAGACGGTTGAAGTCCCCATTCCTTGGACTCGCTGAGCTCCAGGGGCTTCGTTGTCCTCCACTTGAAGGCTGTTACATGTTCAGGATGTCCTAATGTCCCTTAGGCACTTGGGTCATTGCTGCAGCTTCCAATCTGGGCTGCTCATCCAGTTCTCTCAGCCGTCAGGACTGGGCTGCCATATGTTGGGACTGCCACAGCTCTGTCTCCTTGAGCCAGGTATCCCTCCAGGGCCTCTGCTGCTTCAGCTCCGTCAATCACCGCTGGCAATTGATAGCAGATGGCCCCACAAACATCCTCTGAAACGGACTCAGTGGCTCCCTCAGGGGTCGCCATTCTTTCATTGATCTTCTCTGAGTCTTTGCGCTCCCCGGTAGATTGGGGTGTGCCTGGGGCTCAGGACCCTGGACAGGGGCCCCACTTTGTGGGTAGCTGCTGAATTTTTTTCTTTTTTAAAAGGCGATTTGGGTTAATGTCAGCATTCCAACTAATTACTCAAGTCCATCAAAGTAAGATTTTATTAAAAAAGTCATATTGCCACATCTGGGGAAAACCTGAATTTGAAATCCCATGTTTCCCCCCCC
>JANHFK010372376.1:0-11986 GCA_036250565.1 Sibynophis collaris | reverse complement strand
CCAGGACTCCAAGATCCCTCTCATAGTTACTACTGATGCTGGTAAAAAGAGGCATAATTCTTTTTTTCTTGTTTTTGGCCCCCCAAATTAAAGTCTGTTTTATATGCCAGTGTGTTTTATATGTTGAAAAATACGGTAAATCCTAGGACAGAGATCATATAGAAATATCTCCAAGAACAAAAACTATTCTGAAAGAGAATATAAATTTTGCTTTCAAAGTAAATATTAATCCCCCGATTTGTGCCTGGATTTGGAGGCCAAATAATCCAGTTTTGCAAAAACTAAGAAATATTTTCCTTAGAAAATGTTTTCCATTTCTTATTTACATGCCAGCCAATAGCATACAATACCAGCAGCTTCCTTGCAATCTGAGGAGAGGCAGAGTCTCTGGATGTTGATGGCACACCACCCAGATCTTTGGTTGAGCTCTCCCAGCACTTTAATGAAAGTGTTGAGGACGAACAAGATTGCTGCTTCTTAGGACAACATAAGTCATTTCATAAAATACTACAAAGAATTCCTTTGCTTTCAGACACAATTCTGAATGGCAATGAAAGTCCTACAGAATCATTCAAGTTGATAAAACCTGCCAAAAATATTTATTTAGTCAAATGCTTTTTATTATTTCTATTTTCTCACCTAAACCATGGATTCTTATTAAACATAGCTATTTACCTTAGAGCATAGCTTTGCTTTGGAAATTTCTAAACAATAGGAAAGATCCTGCAGTCTCTCTTTGGTCTGTTCTGTACTTTTTTTTCCCTTTCAGGAGGGTTTTCTGCCCTTTGAGGAGGTGGCTGTGTATTTCTCTGAGGAGGAGTGGTCTCAGATGGATCCTCACCAAAAAGCTCTGCATTGGGAAGTCATGCTGGAGAATTATAAGAATGTGGCCTCTCTTGGTAAGGGATTCCTACTCTCCAGTCAGAGAGTTCGGGAAGACATTTTGTAGTTAGATGCCATTAGATAGTTCTCATGAAAACATATCCACATAGATACCTTCTCTTCAGAGGGAGAAGGAAAAGTTCTGTTTTTCTACTGCTACTAGGAATGAAATAGGCCAATGGCATTCTGCTCAGATGTATCCTATGTAATTTGTTTTTATATTTCTATTTAAACATTTTAGTGATGAAGTAATTCCTTAGTTTGAGGTAATGCCAAACTCCATCACACAGATTTCAACTATTTTGGCCCAGATGCCTCCATATCATTCAAGTATTTTGACTTAATGTCTTTTTCAAGGTTTTATGCCTCATCAATAGACATCATTTCTATACCATGCTATTATAAGGATACAAACATGCAGTATATATTAGAGTTTGGCACAATAAGTGAAGACAATAAATATGACTTCTGACAGAGTGATCTTTTTCCGTAAACTTTCTCTCACTTTCATTTCTCTTTCCCTTAGACGGTGATAATGAGAATGAAAATAAAGTCTCTGGAGAACCAATCGAAGTGTTTAGACAAGGAGACGTAATGGAGAAACCTGCAATTCAAACAGAATTCCAAAGGCAGGAGAGAAACCTGTCAAATAACTGGAATAAGGAGATATCAACCTCTTCGGTTGTTGCTCAGATGCAGGGATTTATTGATCAACAAGGAAAACTAAAGAAGAAATATATTGGGAAAGGTGTAAGACTCTTCAAAGACACAGTAGATGTGAATGGACCCTGTCAATCACAAGCCAAAGGACCAACCAATATATGCAAAGACAAAGGAACAAATTGGATACTTACATTTTCTCAAGAAAATGGGTCTCTTGAGTCACAGAAAAGTTTTCACATGGGAGAGAAGTCAAATGAATGCAATGAACATGAAAACAAGACTATTAATAAGAGGACATGCACAAGCGAGAAGCCATATAAATGCATGGAGTGTGGAAAGGACTTCAAAACAACAAGTAATCTTACACGCCATCAAAGGATCCACACAGGTGAGAAGCCATATAAATGCATAGAGTGTGGAAAGGGCTTCAGAACAAGTAGTCATCTTACATGCCATCAAAGTATTCACACAGGGGAGAAGCCATATAAATGCATGTATTGTGGAAAGAGCTTCAACACAAGCAGTTATCTTACATGCCATCAAAGGATCCACACAGTGGAGAAGCCATATAAATGCATAGAGTGTGGAAAGGACTTCAGAGGAAGCAGTGATCTTACGTGCCATCAAAGGATCCACACAGGGGAGAAGCCATATAAATGCATAGAGTGTGGAAAGGACTTCAGAAGAAGCAGTGATCTTACATGCCATCAAAGGAGCCACACAGGGGAGAAGCCATATAAATGCATGGAGTGTGGAAAGGGCTTCAGTATAAGCAGTCATGTTACATGCCATCAAAGGAGCCACACAGGGGAGAAGCCCTATAAATGCATGGAGTGTGGAAAAGGCTTCAGTAGAAACAATAATCTTACATGCCATCAAAGGACCCACACAGGGGAGAAGCCCTATAAATGCATGGAGTGTGGAAAAGGCTTCAGAATAAGCAAAGAACTTACATACCATCAAAAGATCCACACAGGGGAGAAGCCCTATAAATGCATGGAGTGTGGAAAGAGCTTCAGCAGACCCCATAGTCTTATTTCCCATAACATGATTCATAGACTGGAGAATCCCCAAAACAAAGATATATTTGGGTGAGAATGTATGCTAATTATTGATTTAATGAGTTCTATGTATGGATATCTATGTATGAATAAACTCAATGAGAAGGAAGGACTCACTGGAGAAGAGCCTAATGCTGGGAAAAATTGAGGGCAAAAGAAGAAGGGGACGACCGAGAATGAGGTGGCTGGAGGGAGTCACTGAAGCAGTAGGCCTGAGTTTAAATGGACTCTGGGGGATGGTAGAGAACAGGAAGGCCTGGAGGAAGGTTGTCCATGGGGTCATGGTAATTATTCATTTCATGGGTTCTTTGTATGGATTTCTAATTTACACTGAAAAGGGGGTTTCTGATATTCACTCTCCTGACAGCTGTAGGAAGATGAATTTAGTAATGAAAATAAAAAAATGGGCATGTGTCATTATAATTACAATTTATACTTTTTTGAATATATCTGTGTCTCTCTCTCTATATATATATAGGAGTGGTGGCTCACAGGCTGGTTGTGTCACGTGCACACGCACACACCCAGCTCTGTGAATGGGGAAACAGTCGCAATGCACGTAATGGCAACCTCAGGCGTGGAGTTTGAATACCATGGTATATAGGTTCATTTTATTTTATTTTTTAGGAATTAACTTCCTGTTCCCCAACTGCCATCATTCCCCCACTTAGTCATAGCTCTCAGAGGGAAGCGAAGGCTTTTAACAGATGCTGCTTCCCTAAGCCCAAAAGGAAAATATAAAAAAAATAATTGAATTGCACCCATGGTATAGAACTGGGATCCCCAAAAACAGTGGTGGGTTGCTACCGGTTTTACTACCGGTTCACTGATTGCGGGCTTTGTGCACGCATTTCGTGCTTCGTGCGGGCATGTACCAAATGCGTTGCGTGCATCTACACAGTTTACAAAAACTTTCCCCTTCTGCGTTTCTACTGGGGAGAGCACAGCTGATTCTGCAACAATCCACTCTGGCACACCAATCAGCTGAGAAGATAAAGGTAAAAAGGAACCCGGGCAGGCAGGTGGGCCAATCTGAATGTCAGGAAGAACTGGTTCCCTACCAGGTGATCGTGGATGCTAGTGGTTCGCCCAAACCTCTGAGAACCGTTAGCAACCCACCACTGCCCAAAAGTAATTAAATTTGCATCCTCAGTGTAGAACTGAGACCTGAGTCAGCCGGTATCTATGCAGAAACATTGAACATTATTCAATCAAAGGCCTCATGATATGAGGGAATTGTCACATGCAGATCAATGTAGAGCACGTGGGAAGAGCTGAAAGATGAACACAAAAGGAGCCAGAAACGCCCCAAGTGCTTGTCCAATTTCCCCCCCCAAAAAAACATTGTAGCCCTATTTTGTCCTTCTGTAGTGTGGTGAGGGCTAAGAAGTTCAAATTTGATTTAAATAAAATTAATTAAATATCAGCTGGTTTGAAGCTCAATTGTCAGTAATAGTTCTGGGCCAAGCTGGATAATTGTAAGGACTCAGAAGTTTTCCTGAGCCACTGAGATGCCAAAGAGAGTGAGACTCCAGACGAGGCTTGCCAAAAATATCAGCTTTTATTTATAGCCATAGCAAAAGCTGGGTGATAAAACTATAACCAAAACATAGAAACAAAATGCATGTAAGGAATAGCCACACCCCTGCAAGAGTGGCTCTGAGTATTATATACATTTTACGCAGATAGAAACAAAGTTTACCCAATCGGAGACAAAGGTTCCTTACCAACATGATCTTTAAAGTGTTTCTTTGTTCAGGCCTCTGTCTCTGTTCACCTTATCTATGGAGTATTCCTAGAGCCCATTTCTTCTATATTTTCAAGGATGTTCCTAACTTTCAAGCCAAGAATAGAAGCGAGACATAGAACCAAGGTAACAAACTTTGCACTAATGCCAAGCAGTATTAAGGTTACAATTTACTAAGCTAGAATTAGTTCCTAACGACTAATTTCTGACAGTATACAATAATATAAAATAATATAAACAAAAGCCAATAACAAAGCTCAACTACTAATAGATGATTTCTAGCAGTATATCATATCAAAAGCAAAAGCAAATATTGGTTTAATCAGTAACAATTACATAGTGGCATAAGCAATTCATAATAAAAGCAAATAGCCAATATGGATTCATATACTCCTTCACAATAAAGAGACTGAAAAGAGCAGAGAGGTTAACTCAGTTCTTTTTAAACCATCTACATTCATTCTTTCCCTAATTGTAGCTGAATCTCTTCTTTTCCCCCCTTGCATTGTCACCTCCATATCCAGAGGAATCTCTTCAAACCATTGGAATCTTCAGGTCTTCTGGTTGGAATGTTTTTCTGTGTTTATTCGCGATCTGTGGATTGATGAATCCCAGTATCATTGCTCAGGCTGGTCCAGGTTCTTTCTTGCCTCAAACACAATTTTGGGTCATAGAGGTAAGCCAGAAGGGATAAGACCTCTCACAAGACAGAATGATCGTGTAGAAAAGAAAATAAATGTGTAGCATGGATGAATAAAGGAGATGCAAGGGAAGACAAGATAGTCCATGGGTGGACTGTATTTTAATTACAAGATAACCAAAGAAATTTAATATTTGAAACTTGCAGTTATATTGAGAAGCTTACTCGGGTTTCAACCAAGGTTTAAAAACTTTTCTGCAGCTTGTTCTTGCCTAGTTTTCTTTTCTCCTGTGCAATTTTATGTCTCCCAGGTTTGCTTCACGTACCTACCTGAACACAGAGGAGTATCTTCTGACGGATTTCAGCCTAACTTCTGTTAAGAATCATGTTGCAATTAGCTAAAAAGTGGTGAGCAGGACCACCCAGTGAGTGTAGGTGAAATCCTAAATTCTGAATCATGCATACATTACTCAAAGATGAAATTTTCCTAGAATCATAAGATCTGTTCTGTCCTCATTCCATGTTACTCTGTGTGCAGCTTGACCTGCAGCTAAACCCAACTATTCTGCAATAAAACAGACCATGTGGGTAGGTCTGGATGCTTAATTAAAGGAACAGGATGATGAGTGAAGCTGGAAAAATAGAAATACAGGTATTCCTCAAGGTACGAACCTAATGGAGCCTGCCCAAAAAATGTGTCAAATGAATCATTCAATTTTACAAATTTTGAAAATCAGTTTCATTAATTGAATCAAATGGCTTGTTAAATGAATCTGACTTACTTCCTGCTGGCCACTGATCAGCTGATTCCGGTGGAGCTGAAGGAGGAACCAAATTGCCTCCAAGCAGGCTTGCAGTTTGCAGTTTTAAAAAAATCCACTTGCTGCTCATCAGCTCAAGCGTCTTCATAGAGCTGCCCAGATGGGTGTGGTGGTAATTTACAGAATTCTCAGATTGCAGTTACAATTTAAAAAAAAACCTCTTGCCACTCCAGTAATTAGCTTAAGAGTCTTCAGCCAGGCTCCCAGAGGGAGATGGAGAAGGAATTTACAGAACTCTTGGCTTGCAACAGTAACAGAGATGGAAGGGACCTTGAGGTCCTGTAGTCTAACCCATTGCTCTCAGGCCAGACTCCATACAGTCCGTGTGTGAAGAAAAGCCAGGCTTCATAGAAAAGGATAAAAAAACTCATATAAATAGCTTGCAAATTTGAAAACCAGCAGTTTAGAGAAGAGATACAGCATAGCACATTATAGAATGTTTTGTGTAGATGCTGGCTAGCATTTCTACAAGCAGTTTCAAAGCAAATGCAAACAAACTTTATCTTTGCAAAGAACTGTACTTACAAACACAATACTGTAGTTTGCAAACTCCAGTACAGTGCTTAGAAAGAAGCAGTGCAGTTCCCAAGGCGCTTACAAGCAAACAGTACAGTACTATAGAGTAACAAAAAGAATATTTAAAATACTTATAGCAGCAGTTATAGCGCTGTCCCCATTATATGTCAGTCTGTGAAGCTTGACATGCAGGACTCCTGCTGGACAGGGGCTGCCGCTTCCAGTGCCACCATCGTGTGGTGTGTGGGGCCCCAAGATGCGCAAGGTGGCAGGTGTGTCGGGACCAAGCACAGCTTAATGGACGTCCAGGCTCACATTCAGCTGGCTGCCACTGCGGGCCAATGAGCTGCAGCTGCTGCTAGGCACCTCCAGTTCCTGTACGCTCACCACCTGCTCTACATGTATCCAGAAGGAGTGCCCCACTGGGCTGGTGTGGGCCGGGGCCAA
The DNA here is from genome assembly GCA_036250565.1 of Sibynophis collaris. Taxonomy (NCBI): domain Eukaryota; kingdom Metazoa; phylum Chordata; class Lepidosauria; order Squamata; family Sibynophiidae; genus Sibynophis; species Sibynophis collaris. Next base: position 5,209 of record JANHFK010372376.1, on the reverse strand, counting down.
GGCAGTGGGGGCAGGCCGCTTGCCATCTTCAGGGCAGCCCTGCAGGCCAGATCTAAACACATTATGGGCTGGATCTTGTCCGCGAGCCTTGAGTTTGACATATCTGCTGTAGAGGGTACAGGGGCATTTGGGTGTGCAGCTCGACAATCATATAAAACTGATAAGAGAATTTTCCCATTCTGTCCAGGGGTTCCTCTTTTCATCAGGTAGTGGGGAATCCCAGTCAGATGTTTCACATGTTTTATTTATTTTATCGCATTTCTAGACCGCCCTTCTCCTTCGCAGGACTCAGGGCGGTTAAGTTAAGTCTCTGGGTAATGCTTTATCTTGAATTGTGACGGGCTGCAAATCCTAATGGGTCGTAAGGCTATTTATTGCAGACAAGGACAATGAGTGAAAGGGATAATGTTGGAAATTATCCCACACAAAAAACTTGGATCAGTAAGAAAATAAGTTTATTTACACAAAATAAAATCAAAAAGCAGTTTGCGGTGGGGTCTCGGCTAGAAGCTTCAACAGGAAGTTCTAATCCAAAAGCCACACCCCTGAATTCAAAAGCAAGATATTTTATACACCCTATCGTGACGCCCCATTCCCTCCCCTTCGGTCCCATTGCATAGATCCTCTGGAGTTACGACTAATCTGAGGCGCATTTTAAGAATACATTAACCCCCTTCCCGCCCTCTTTTGCTTTACGTGCTATTATCATCCAAATTTCCTAGCCATGTGCTGACTAGTCTTCCTAACAGTTGACAGTACGAAGGATTTTATTTTTGAATTCCATTGTTTCCTACATGTATTTGCTTGGAAACTAAAGGAATCCATTTTCAAGTCTCACAGAAGACCAAGATTGTGTTGGACAGGTAGAGAAACTGTCCCTAAATCAAAATCACTTAAATCGTTGGAGTAGTCTTGAAATGGAAAGGCTTCCATTACCTGGTTACATGCAGGATCGCCTCCTGCCACCAAATCCCTCCCAGAAACCAGTACGCTCCCACAGAGCGGGCCTTCTGAGGGTCCCGTCGGCGAAACAATGCCGACTGGTGACCCCTAGGAGAAGAGCCTTCTCTGTGGCAGCTCCTACCCTCTGGAATGACCTACCCCCCGAACTAAGAACTATCTCCGACCTACGCCTCTTCCGCTGGGCCTTGAAGACCCACTTGTTTAGAGCGGCTGGCCTCTCTTAATCTTCTCTCACAATCCTCCTTGCTTGGGTTTTTAAAATTAAATTGGGAAGGGGGTTTTATAAACTGGTTTTTTTTAAAGGGGTTACAGTCTATGTTTAATTGTTTTTTTTAAAAATTGTTTTTAATATTTGTATTAAGTGTTTTTTAATCTGACTGTAAACCTCCCTGAGTCCTGCAAATGAAACGGGCGGTATACACATCTAATAAAATTCCAAATTCCAAATGTGGCTAGTTTCATGAAAGGAAGGACTAGGAATGACATAAGAAGTTTCCAATGCCTAAGGGGCTGTCACAAGAAGAGTGGAGGGGGGGGGTCAAACTACTTTCCAAAGCCCCTGAGAGCACAAGAAGCAATGGATGGAAATTAATCAAGGAGAGAATCAACTTATAACTAAGGAGGAATTTTCCTACAGTTAGAACGATTTATCAGTGGAACGGCTTGCCTCCAGAAGTTAATAGGTGCTACATCACTGGAGGTTTTTAAGAAGAAACTGGACAGTCATTTGTCTGAAAGGGTATAGGGTTTCCTGCTTGAGCACAGGGTGGGACTAGACGACCTCCGAGGTCCCTTCCAACTCTGTTACGCTGTTATTCAGAGGACACATTTGCAAATCACATGGGGCATAGTCGCAGCCTTCTTGGGAATGCCGTTCTGGAGAATGATGACAATTCTGGAGAATGATTGGTGGCACCATTCATGTCCTCTAATGACTCTTAGAGCTAGCCTGCATCACTCCACTGTGTTTTACAAGGCCTGTAGCTGAAATCCGCAGGCAAAAGCAGAGTACACAAGAAAGTCTCTCAACGGACGATATTTCAGTTTTATGGCTCGGGAGGGATACAATTCCATTTGCCACTGTGAAAGCAGAGACAATAAATGCCCTGGTTTAACTTTGATCGGGCTGTTCGCCAAAGCGGCATTTCTCACAGGTAGGGTTCTGGAATGAATAAATCCAGCGGTGGAAAAGAAAGCAGCAGCACTATCTCGGTTAACAGATGGGCCCTGCGTAATACTGCAGGAGAAAGGGCTGTAAATCACGTCTCCTTGTCCATTGTCTGGGCAACCAAGAGCTCTTCCCAGCTTTGAAAAGGGAGGAAGAAGAGGAAAATGCAGGAGTTCAGGGTAATGGTGAAATCCAATTTTTTAAAACTACCGGTTCTGTGGGCATGGCTTGGTGGGCGTGGTGTGGCTTTGTGGGCATGGCTTGGTGCAAAATCCCCATTCCCACCCCACTCCAGGAGAAGGATACTGCAAAATCCCCATTCCCACCTCACTCTGGGGCCAGCCAGAGGTGGTATTTGCTGGTTCTCCGAACTACTCAAAATTTTCGCTACCGGTTCTCCAGAACCTGTCAGAACCTGCTGGATTTCACCCCTGGTGTAGGGCACCTTTGCTCTTTTGTCTTGCCTCCTCCTCCAGACATCTTGCAGTGTGGGAGACACTCAGCCAAGTAGCCTCTAGGAATTTTCAACAGATGTCCTAGCCATGCATGGGAAAAGCATAAATGAAATGTCCCTATCTAATCAGGATTATTGTCCTGGCTGGCAATGGCATGCAGCTGAGTGGACTTGCAGTCCTGGCTCTTATCTTTCCCAACATGATTCACCTGCCTGCATTCTCCAGTACTTGCTTCTGGCACTGACTCACCCACCCACAGCTCACCCACTGGCATATTTGCCCGAGACTCCTGCCTCTTCCCACATTGTGGTCCCATGAGGTCCTCACATAACAAACGGCATGTGTTTCTAATGGCCTCTGGGACTATTAAGTGTAGTTGCTAAGTGGTGCAGTCATATGACATTGCATTTTACAACCACATTGCTTAGGACAGACATTTTGGTTCCAATTGCTGTCATAAACTGAGAATTACCAATAGTCTAGTTGTGAGGTGACCAAGCCATAGGTAATTCTCCATTGAGGAAGTGACACAACTGCTACACAAATAGTATTTGTTTTTCTCCCAATTGCTAATGCAAAACAACAGTGCTGATGAACATGATTGTTATCTTTATAACAATGTTTATACATCATTTCTGTTTTAAGATACAGAACTTAAGTATCTTATTTTGGGTGCAATCCATCAAATATTACTTCTGTGAAACTCAAGGTAAGATGAGCCACAATTAGATAAGAATGTTTGGGTGATATCACAGTTTCTTTAGATATACTCAGATCAGCAGGCTCCAAACCCCCAGAAAGCTAACATGCTCTAGGCAACCTGGAAGTATTCACTGTATCACTCTTCCCCAATTCTTCTACAATTCCTGTTCCTCTACTACTTCTTTTTGATAGTCCTACTTCTGGAGAACAGTACTTTTTCTATTTGCCTTAGGTTGTTTCAGGCTGTTTTAGTTTCCCACAATAAGAAAAATCCACCTTCCCTCTCACTCCAACATCACCACCCCAAGTGTCTCTCTGCTTATGTTTCACAGCCACCAGTTGCTGATCTGGCTAGGGAGAGAGGTCTTAAAGGGACAGGGCACCAGTGACCCATGAGTTGCTCATTTTGCAGGCAACCTGTCCTATCACATATAGCTGCCAAATACTCTCTCGACCGGACTAGGCCAGGCCCGTGCATGCTACACAAAAAGCGAGAACACTTGGGTTTCAGCTATACAGACCTTTATTGCCACTACAAGTCCGGAGCTCAGTACATGACAAGTACGATAGTGTAGTTTAAAGTCAGTATTGTGAGCTTCTGCCTTCCAGCGCCTTTTAACCCATCCAATCCACCCCCTAGTTAACCAACACCCAGTGCTCCCGAACCCCTCCCACTCTCAGCTGTTCGGCTTCATTTTCTAACGTCCTGCAAGGCGTGGCTTCGCTGACTCGTGTCGGGCCAGTGTGACGTCATACGCCATCGCCCTGCATCGCCAGAAGCCTCATTGGGATCACCTGCCACTGGTGGCTGTGCCCTGCCATCAGCTGCCTATGCTGTTATCCCACCACCGTTGGGCCTGTGCGTTGTCGCTGGCTGCTTCGCCCATTCCCTCCCAGGTGGCTCCCCTCTACCAGGGGTCCATCTAGAAGATATAAAGCAGAGGGGTTAGTCTTGTCAATACGAATGATGCTCCCCCGGTTTGTGTGGGTACTTGCGATGGAACCACTATAATAGCATTGCGGCCTTGATAGTATGCGCTGCTACCCAAGACACTTCAGTGAAGGGATACCCCTTCCATCACAACAAGTATTGGCTCTTTCCTTTATATATTCTGGAATCCAGTATCTTGTCTATTTCATAGTGGTCCATGTCCACAGGACCTGGGGGCTGGGAAGAGGCCTGGTTCTAGCAGCCTCCACCGGCTTTAGCAGGCTACTGTGGAAGAGAGGATGGACTTTGCCCAGTAACAATGGTAGTTTCAAGGCAACTGTTACAGGGTTGATCACTCAGATCACAGTAAATGGGCCTAGATACTTGGGACTCAGCTTTTAACTTGATGTCTGTAGCTTCAGATACTTGGTGGATAGGTACCCCCAGTCCCACACCTGGAGAGGTTTGTGGTCCACCTGTCTCTTATCAGCCTGCTTTTTATACTCCTCTGCAGCTTTCTGTAAAGATAGTTTTATCCATGGCCAGACTTCCCGTATCTTATCTGCCCACACTCTCGGGGCTTCAGCAACCTCCTACATGAAACAATGTGACATGGTACCCCGTGCAGGTGGTAAATGTGCTGGAGCAACATTTTCACCAGCTGTTGCGCTAACGGTATGCTGCCGCAAGATACTAAATGGGCTTGTTTCAAAAACAGATCTATCACCATCCATATCACCGTGTGACCATTACTATCAGAGCCGAGGTGGCGCAGTGGTTAGAGTGCAGTACTGCAGCCTACTTCAAATCTGCAGTTCAGCAGATCGAATCTCACCAACTCAAGGTTGACTCAGCCTTCCATCTTTCCGAGGTGGGTAAAATGAGGACCCAGATAGTTGGGGGCAATAGGTTGACTCTGTAAACCGCTTAGAGAGGGCTATAAAAGCACTATGAAGCAGTATATAAGTCTAAGTGCTATTGCTATTGCTA
>JANHFK010369366.1:0-12002 GCA_036250565.1 Sibynophis collaris | reverse complement strand
GATAAACAAGCATATTATTAAGAAATTGTTTTGACTGTGTAGATGCCGGTTTTTGTAAACCCTTATGATATATCTCAAAGTGTTTTCTCTTTGTAACTCAGTTTCTCTCCTTTTGAAAAAATATTTGCTGTAAAATTTTCCACTACCTTTTCCCATAAAAAACCAATAAAACTTGTTTTATAAAAGTGTTAGTCTAGGCCAGTGATGGTGAGCCTATGGCACACGTGCCACAGGTGGCATTCGGAGCCATATCGGTGGGCACGCAAGCATTGGCCCAGCTGCAGCATGCATGCGCGCGCTGCACAGCTGATTTTTGGGTCTTTCTGGCCTACCGGAAGTTAGAAAACAGGCATTTTCTGGCCTCCGGAGGGCCTCCGGGGGGGTTGAGAAGGCCATTTTTGCCCTCCCCAGACTCCTAGAAAGGTTCTGGAGCCTCTGGAGGGTGAAAAACAGGCTGGAAAATGGGTGTTTTCTAGTCTCCAGAGAGCCTCCGGGGGGTGTGTGTGAATGCTCTGCAACCTGTGGAGGCAAAAAACCAGAACTTCTGGTTCCACTGGAAGTCGGAAAATGGGTGGTTTCTGGCCTCCAGAGGGCCTCTGGGGGGAGTTAGGAAGGCCATTTTTGCCCTCCCCAGACTCCTAGAAAGGCTCTGAAGCCTTTGGAGAGCAAAAAACCGGAACTTTCTGTCCCACCAGAAGTTGGGAAACGGGTGGTTTCCAGCCTCCAGAGGGCCTCCTTATGGGTGTGGACATGCACATGCGACCCCCTCCTCCACCACCACCTCTTTTGGCACGTGAAGCTAAAAGGGTTAGTCATCACTGGTCTAGGCCTAGCGCATTCTTCTTGACTCCTTGTTCCTTTACTATTGATGATTGATCCTAAAAGGCAGAAACTATCCACCACTTTGTTATCTGCATGGTCAGCTCTTAAGCCTGGTTGCTGTACTTGTTGTTATTGGTATGTTTTTTATATTTAATTTTAGTCCCAATGTTTCACTATGCTCTTTGCATAGTCATCCTTTGCATTTTTGGCTGTCAAGTTTTTCTCATCAGCATAGTGCAAGATACTGCTATTTCTTCCTTCAATTTTAGAACTACACTCATCTTCCAATCCATCCTCCCTTTATATATACTCAGTTAAAGTTATGCTGAAAGCAAACAATTCAGACCAGCAATTCCCCAGTACCATCAAAGAAGAACATTATTCTCTGTGCAATGAGCTGGGTGGAAGATATCTTTATCATTTCACTCCAGAGAAAGGCTCAAAAACAAGAAACCTGCTCAAGTGATTGAAGATAATCTGGTGTATTTCATGAAGAAGAAAGGCATTGACAAAAGCTTGAAGGACATTAGAGGAGATTCTACAAATGTTAATATTGGCTATGAAGGTGGTGCCATGCATTGGGTAGAGGTCAAACTTGACCAGAAGTTGATCTGATTGGCATGTGCACTCTACATGAATGAGTTAAACCTATGACTTTTAATCACAAAATTGGACATGAAGACCTTGTTTAACAACAAATGGGTAGGTAAAATTGGCAACATGCTAGACACTGCAAAAGAACTTGACATGGACCCAGAATTTTAATTGGTGAGCCTCTCATTTCACTGAGCGACAGTGTTCTAAAGGATCTTACTACTGATCAAGTGTATGGATGTAGGATCACACAGGCAATAAGGGCAGGAGAACTTCCCCAGATCTGATTCTTTGACCAGAATTGACCCCATAAGCAATTTATGCTGGTTGACAACTGCAAATAGGCTTTGACAAATATGGGTTTCAAAACATGGCTTTAAACTCTCCAAAACGTAAGAATGATAGTGGAATGCATCATTGGTGTGTATATACTATCCTTGCTGGTTCAACACCAAAGTAAAACATTCCTGGATTGAAGGCCTGCATCATATGTTGTTCCAGCTGCAGCAAGTCAGACTGCAAAAGAAGGCAGTAGATGATGTTTTGCCAACCATGCAGTACTCAGCATGGTATTGCTTTCACTGAAAAGATAATCCAGACACTCTTGTGTTCAGATGACATTCAAGAGAGGAGAGCAGGTATGCAAAAGATCATTGACTTGAGGGGTGCAGACAATGACATGCTGGGAGATTTTTCTGTACGTGCAGGAAAAATGCCTTTAATCAATGCCAGAGCATCCACTCTGCTGCAGCTGATTGACTGGACAGATGGTGAGCCACTTTTGATGTGCAAACTGACTACAGTGGAAATAAAGAAAATCATTGATGAACCAATGCAAGTACCGCAGTGGCCCTGTGATACTTGCATTGGTTCATCATGTCCAATAGAGAGATATGTGAAACAGATCACAGAGGCAGCAAGCAGAGTGTACAGTATACACATGAGAAACATAAGAGTTATATCAGAGGCTAAGAAGCAAGTCTGTGGCTGATGTCGAACAACGAATCAAAACAAGACTTGATGAAACATTTTTGTAACTCAGATAATTGCTTTCTGATGTTACTTTATGATTGCATGGATTATTTTTTGGTTAGCTAGATAAGATTCATGCAGAAAATTATTTTAATTTTTGTAACACAAGGTGTAATTTTGAGAAGATGAAGTTAACAGTATTTGGGTTACAAGAGACTTTTGTGGGTATATAATCAGATGTACATTACCATATCAAGCTACATAGCAACCTGCTGTACCGTACCAATTGTGCAATTGCAAAAATAACAGCAGATTTGAATTCTTGGTGTAAAAATACAAATGCCACACCCTACTAGGACTTAAATATTTTAAGTATACTTAGGCTTTCTCAGTTGTGCAGCATGTATCAGCAATACTATTTTGTGTTCCTCAGCCTTTTCTAAAGCCAGCTTGAACAGGTGGCAACTCTTTTTCCATGTACATCATCTACATTGGATGATCCTAAGCATTATTTTCCTAGCATGTGAAATTAAGAATTACAATTGTAAAATGATGGGTTGGGATGAAAATGTAGGCCAAAGGGACCATTTTGTAAAACAATGGTATAGACAGCAGTATCTGGAAAGACTAGCAAGCTGAATACCCACATCATGTTAAGTCCTATTTTGCTTAATTGTGGTTTACTGTATAGTAAAGATGAAGAGGGATCAAACTCATCTTGAATCTTTTGACATTCAATTACAGTATATATTTATTTATTTAGAATATCTACTTTGGTTTCTGCTTGAATCTCAAGTTCCATCCTAGTATATGCAAAATACATATGCTTAAAGAATACTTAACCTACAAGTTTGTTGTTGACATGAATGGAATAAATCCTCAGGAGGTCCTCATAGGTAAATTTAAAGGTTCCCCTCGCACATATGTGCTAGTCATTCTCAACTCTAGGGGGCGGTGCTCATTTCAAATGCCGAAGAGCCAGCACTGTCTGAAGAGGTCTCTGTGGTCATGTGGTTGGCATGACAAAATGCCAAAGGTGCATGGAACACTGTTACCTTCCCACCAAAGGTGGCCCCTATTTTTCTACTTGCATTTTTTACATACTTTCAAACTGCTAGGTTAGCAGAATCTGGGTCTAATGGGAGCTAACCCCGTTACGTGGCACCAGAGATTCAAACTGCTGAACTGCCGACTTTCGATCGACAAGCTCAGCATCTTAGCCATTGAGCCACCGCGTCCCTTGATGTCTTCATATCACTACTATAATTTACAGTGGTTGCTCTAGTATTCATTTCACCACTATAATTTAGAATTAAGTAAAGCTTAATTCTGGATGGTTTCCATTCATGTTGTTTTCTTGCAGTATTGCAGAAATGCTTTGTCACTACCATTTTCTAGGATTTTCCCCCTCCAACTTCTTTTTTTTTTCCAATTGTCTAAGCTTATCCACCACTTTGGAGTTCTTATTTATTTATTTGTAAAATTTATTGGCTGCCCATCTTACCACAGGGGCAGCTCTGGGCATCTTACAAACTTAAAAAATAAAACTATATAAAAGCTTTTAAAACATAAATAAAATATTGGGAAGATCCAAATACTGCACCCCAATTAAAAGATGGGGAGGGTGGGAGTAGGATAATGGAGAGGGAGGTGGGATCTTGTTAATCTATCAATGCCCCCCCAAGGGAAAGCCCTCATTGGAGCCCCCAAGCCAACTGGCAGAGCCAGTGCTTTAAGCCCTCGTGAAAGTTCAGGAGAGTTCTTAGGTGGTCTTTCATCCCAATATTAATCAGGTCCAACGCTGCTTAGCTCTTGAGACGAGTCAAGAGAGGGCTGAACAAAGTTTAGATATACAAGATCTTATTTGAAAGCAAGTCAGCTCAATTGTGCCTTTGAATTGTAATTCTGAATTTAATCACTACATCAGTTCCATATTTCAAATTGAATTAAATGTCTTCAAATCAACTTGGCAACTCAATGAATTGTCACATTTGTACAGTCACACAATTTATCTAATTGACTGTCCAAATAACTCAATTCAACAGTTTAAATAATCCAATTGAATCAACTGTTTAAATCAGCAGCTTGACCAAATTGATTTCTATCCAATGTTAGGTGATATATAGCAGTGAGCACATCTAATTCTTAAGCAGTAAGGACTACAGGTAGTCTTCAACTTATGACCACAAATGACCCTAAAATTTCCATTGCTGGACAAAACAGTTGTTAAGTGAGTTTTGACCCATTTTACAATCTTTCTTGCCACATTTGTTAAGAGAATCACTGCAGTTGTTAAGTTAGTATCACAGTTGTTAAGTGAATCTGGCTTCCCCATTGCCTTTGCTTGTCAGAAGGTCACAAAAGGTTGCAACATGACCCCAGAACACTGCAACCATCATAAATACATGCCACTTGCCAAATGTCAGAATTTTGATCACATGATCATGAAGATGCTGTAACAGTCATAAGTGTGAAAACAGTCATAAGTCACTTTTTTTCAGGGGCATTGTAACTTTGAATGGTAACTACATGAATGGTTGTAAATCAAGCAGTATCTGTACCAGAAATTCAGAAATATATCAGTTGATCCCATATGTTATATCACTGAAGTATTACTCAACATATTTTGTAGGGGGCTGACTACTATGAGTATCCCAATTGTATCCCCAAAATACAGTATATTACTTCATCTGGCATGTGACAGAAAGAAAAAACAGAAGTAAGAATACAAGCAGTCATTTAAACTGTAGATATATATTTATTACAGTGACTAACAATACAAAAATATTTAGCAAGCTTCCTTTTTTAATAGACTTTGCTAGTTCAATCTTGAGATCTACTCAGATTAAGCAGCAAAAGATGAATTATATCACCCAACAGTTACTTTGACTCACATCCTTTTATATCCAAGTCCTACATTATCTATATTTATCTAATATAATGATTTCTGTAAGAAGAGCAGGACCAGGAGAAACGTAATATATTAGGAGCAGAATACTCCTCCCAAGCATTGATCGGATGCAATGTCTATTTGGTCATTGTTCAATGATGCAATGAAATCAATTTCAAGTAACCTTTCTGATAGAAAGTACTCATAGGATGCAAGGCATTTCAAGAAGAAAAAGTGTACTGACTCTGCCTTCTCTAAAAGATTACTTTTTACTTTACTAGTATGATTGTGTGTTGTCAGAACTATCTGTGTGGAGTATTGACTAGGTTAGTAGCTGACTAAATAAGGTCATTGTGGGATTAGAGCCGTAATAAAGTTTGCATGATTTGGGTTCATATAGTGATGAGTTCATTTATATATTTTAGGAATCCTATTATTTTTTTAATAGGTCATGATTCATAACTTGGCAGTTGTTCATCATTCAGTAAAACTTATGACTATCATATATGCTATTTATATGTATGCAAGTCCAGTCTGTAATAAGGGCTCCCTCGTCTGTGATCTAATCATCAATGAAAAGGCCAAATCGGTATGTATTACCAAGACCTGGTTGGGTGCAGAAGGTGGAGATGACCCGTTCTGAGCTATGCCCAGGTGGGTTCTGAGTATGGCACAGTAAAGACTCTGGGCCAGAGGTAGAGGTGTGGCAATGATCATTCACCAACATTGGAACAATTTATGGCTTTCAGGGGTGCTGCTCCATGGGTTATATTCATGGATGTGAGACCCTGTTCATTAAGTTGGGTTCTAGGAATCAGTTGCAATTGTTGCTGTTGTGTCAGCTTCCCTGCTGCATAGAAACCTCCTTCCCGGAGCTCCTTGAATCTGTTTCTAGGTTGGCAGTGGAGTGCTCTAGACTTATGGTCTTGGGAGATGTCAATTTGCCTTTTCTAGGGTTAGTCTGTGAGAAAGCTTGGGGATTCATGGTCACCATGATGGTCATGGACCTATAACGGATCATGTACACGACTACATGGACAGTAGTCACACACCTGATTTGATGTTCCTGTTGGAGGAGTGGCTATGTGATCTGAACCTGGGGGAGCTCTCAGTGTCTCTCTTATCCATGTCAAATCACACTCTCATTACCCTGGGATTATTTAGCACCATTATTCATTGCAGGATGGCTAGATATAACAGATTGGCCATCCCCCAAGCAACTGATGGACCTAGATGTGTTTTGGGGACAGTTGGGTGTTGTTCCTGCTGGTCTGCTGTGTCTAATCTGAAATCTTGGTTGCCACTTGGAGTAGGATAGTGACTGTGGCTTTGGATTGGATCATTCCTATAGGACAGTGATGGCGAACCTATGGCACGGGTGCCACAGGTGGCACGCGGAGCCATATCTGTGGGCACATGACCATTGCCCTAGCTCAGCTCCAGCATGCATGCATGAGCTGGCTAGCTGATTTTTGGTCCTTCCAGTCCCACCGGAAGTTGGGAAATAGGCCATGTCCAGCCTCCGGAGGGCCTCCAGGGGGGTGGGGAAGGCCGTTTCACCCTCCCCAGGCTCCTAGAAAGGCTCTGGAGCCTGGGGAGGGCAAAAAACAGGCCTATCAGGCCCATCATGCCATCGCGTGCCCATGCATGGGGGAGCGGGGGGGCATTGAATTATGGATGTGGGCACACACACACATGATCCCCCTGCGCTCCCCCTGCTTTTGACACGCAACAGCAATAAGGTTAGCCATCACTGCTATAGGACTTGTCTCCTCTCATGGATCCCATCACTCCCCGTAATTCATAAAAAAAAGATGTCTAGACTCTAGAGCATCATTGTTACTCAGCAAAGGACAAACATGATTTAACATGGATTAGAACTGCTACTAAGGCCTAATTTGTTGCAATAACAGTGGCAAAGCATCAGAACTTCTCTTCCCTTATTGCATTAGTGGACTGCTGTCCTGCAGCCTTTTTTTAGCATGGCATGGGTACTCTTGGTTAGAGGGAACTCAGAGTAATATATGCAACAATGTGTGCAACAATTTGTTCAATATCTAACAAGGAAATTAGCTTGACCTTTTTTGGAATTGGACTCCGGCCTTGTTGCAAGTTCAGATCAGATACCTGGATTATTAGGGATCAATTTAACTTGTTGGACCTGGATAAGTAGACAGGGACCTTAGGGCTATAAGATCAGCATGTGCTCTGTAGATCTATGCCACTCCTGGTTTGTTAAAGTGGCACAGGTGTGATAGAATGCACACCTAAAAATCAGTGGAGAGGACTCTTAGCAACAGAGTTTTTCCAGAGAGGAGGCAGTAAATCTCATTAGAAAGAGGCCCAGATTAAGAGATTGTGCAGTCCCAAAATGGATGGGGGGAGGGGCAGAGAGGTTCAGGGTAGCCACACCCTAGAATCTCAGAATATATCTAGTAGGTTAGAAGGTTACAGCTTTAATTTGGCAAGATTCTGCCCATTAGGAATAAAATCAATGATTAACTTCATTGGATTTTGCTCTGTACCCTGACCCTGCCAATCAATTCGCTGGGTGTAATTCAAGGTGCTCATTTTGACCTTTAAAGTCCTTCAAGACAAGGGGCTTGGTTATTTGAAGTGCCATCTCTCTGGATTATATCTTCTTATTCCATCAGATCTGGGAATAGAGGAATGCTATAAGTCCTCTCTCTCAGGAAACTATACTTAGCAGACTTTCTCTGCCATGGCACCTGCCTTATGGAATATTCTCCCCCCTGAAGTGAGGTCAGTTCCATTTCTCCTTATTTTTTAGAAGTCCCTCAAGATCTCGCTTTGTCATCAGACTTGGGAGTCTTAGAAGACTGGTGAGATCTTAAGGTGGCTCTGTTGCTGATCAAATCTTTTATGGTGCGTGGACTGTGTATGTATATGTTTAAATATGACTGTGTTTGACTGTGTATTCTTTTTATATTTTCTTTTGCTGTATGCTTCTCGGAGTTACTTCTTGTGAGATGGGTGGCCATGTAAAGTTGATAAAGAAATGTGTTTAATAGTTATCATAGCTCAGCCAACTGGAAAGACTTTGTAGAGGTTATATCAAATTAAAATTACAGGCTCAATGAAAAATAATTCACATTCATAAAAATGACAAGTGAATCAGAAATAATCAATAAACTATTGATAAATAAAACAAAATACAGAAGTATAACATCTAAGGGAGAGCAACATTTGGTCCATTGTTTTTCAACTTCAGCAATTTTAAGATGTTTGGATATCAACTGGGTGGGTAAATTCTGGGAGTTGAAGTTGCTGAGTTTGAAAACACTGATCTAATTAAATTCTCTTCCCAGTAGAAAAACCTACGTGGAATATCCTCAGGAAAGTGCCATCCAGCTTCTCTTTACAAAGGAATGTCTATGATTGAACAGCTTCTATCGTTGGAAAATGTTCCTGATGTCCTAACTATAATTTACTTATCATTTAAACTTGTTTGTTTTCTTTTCTAGAACTACCTGAGGAATTCAGTCCCACCTTCTTCATGACAGTCTTTCAGGTGACTTTCAGGTATTTGAAAACAGTTCTCGTATGTCTATGTAGCCTTCTTCTTGCTAAGCATACTTTGTTCCGCCAATCATTCCTCTTTAACTTTGCCTGTCGGGTTTCTTATCATCTTGGTTGCTCTTCTGAACATACTCCAGTTTATCAATTTCCTCCTTAAAATACAATGCCCCAAATTCAATTCTGTATTCCTAACTGAAACAGAATAGACACAAAGAAGTACTTCTTTTGATCTTGACACTATTTATTTATTCATTATTTAATTTATAGGTCATTATCTATTACAGATAACTCTAGGTACTTTTACAGAAATAAAATAATATTACTTTACAAAACAACTACACTAATAAAAAGAGTGACATGGATCTATAGAGCATGTATTACTCACCATTCACTAACCCCATCTAACTCTCTAATCCGAGCTTCCAGGTAACAAATATATTTTTATAAACTGCTTAAAAAATGGACAGCGCTGGTCAGCAGCAGTGAATTTGTAGAGGTATAAAAACACATGTGAAAAAAGCTTTTCACTTAAACCCATGCACACAATGTGGGAATCAAGTCTCCTCCTCTTTGTATTTCATGTTATGGAGATCATGGGGGAACCTCCCCTAGCTCCACAAGTGAGGACAGCTGAGAAGAAGAGATTGCCAGTCCAATATACAGGAGGAAACATATCAATGGAAGATGGACAATCAGTGAGAAGCAGGTGAAAGACAAAAAGCAGACAAAAATTACCATTCTATTAGCCCCTTTTCTGTTTATATGCACCCGTGTGCGCACGTACACACACATATATATTTAGATCAGCTCTCAAATCCTTCAATCCCTGCTAGTTGTTCTTGCACGGTCAGATAAGAAGGAACCTGTGATTTGTTGCTCAATTGCAATGTCCTTGGATTTAGATTCACAGCCTTGAACTTGCTCCAGCAAAATTCCACTGGAATTTCCCACCACCTAAATCCCAATCAAACATATCCAAGAAGGTTTGTTTGGGTAAAGGGGAAACAGTGTCAAGTGCAAGAAATCAGGAATCAAGGCTGTTCAAATGAGTACAGGTTTATTGCATGCTAACAGTCTCTACAAGAATCTGAACTAGTAAGGGTCAAGGCATATTAGCGGTAGATATGAATTTAGTGCAGGAATGTAGTAACTGACAACAACAAGAACAACAAAAGAGATTCCACCTGGAGATAGCCCTAAAAATGACTTGTGGCAGCATGAACCTAGCCCACAAAAGTAGGCAGGGGTTGGGAATAAATTTAAGATAGGTTTCCCACAAAGACAATGAGATGTTCTGGAATTTCCATTTTTCTAAGCACATTTTATATCTTGACACAATAGTACGATCAAAGGCCTTTATATAATCAGTGATACGCCTATTGATTTCTTTTTGGTATTCCTTGGTGTTCTAAATTATCTTGCATGTTATCAGCAAAGAGGTTTCATGCTCCTTGATCTTATCTAAAGCCATTTTGAACATCTGGCACTTCCCTTTTTATGGAGCGCTCTGACCTGCGTTGGATGATCTTAATTATTATGTAAAATGAAGGCTATTGCAAAATAGTTTTCATACCATGTAAAATGCCAGACCTTGTAAAATTTACTCTTCCTGGTGATGTTCATGTATATAGGCAACCCTAATCTGCTTCTGAATTTGCCTTTTTTCATATCTAAGGCATCTTATTTACTTAGTAAAGTAAATATTTAATTAAGGTATTTAATTACTAAATGAAACTGAATTCAGGTCATTATAGCATAGTTACACAATTGCCTTCAGACTCACCAGAGTTGGACAAAATTCCATTACAGGTAGTCCTTGATTTATAACCAGTTGCTTAACATCTGATCAAAATTATGACAGCCTCAGAAGGGGTGCCCTACTGCTTGTAGAACACTTCTGCCCATCATAAAACATTGCAACCTATCCCTGCAGTCACATGACAGCATTAGAGTAGTTGGTAACTGAATCACATTTATGGCTAGTAGCAGCATCTCATGGTCATATGACCACAATTTGTGACTGTTTCCATGTTTTTGACATTTTTTGTGTCCCAAAGGTGCTTTTTTTTTTCCAGGAGGCAACTGGACTTTCTTCTTGTTGTTTTTTTTTCTTTTCTTTTGAAGACGTTTCACTTCTCATCTGAGAAGTTTCTTGAGTTCTGACAGGATAGTGGGAAATGGAAGGATTTATATTCTTCCATTCTCCACTTTTGAATGTCTTCAAAAGAAAAGAAACCCAAGAAAGTCCAGTTACCTCTTGAAAAAAAAATAGCATCTTTGGGACAACCATGACCTGGTGACTGAGAATGACAGCAGTAGTTCCCAACCTTTTTTTTGCCATGCCCCACCTAAGTATGCCCCATCTAAAATCCTGATGCCCCCCGTGTGACATATAATTCTTACTTTACTCAAAAAGTGAACTCTACTCATGTGGAGGAACCTTAAAAGGCCATTAACTTGGTTGAAACAAGGTTCAAATTGCCCCCATTAAAAATCAAATTGCCCCCCTGTGGGGCATGGGCCCCACGTTGGGAACCACTGCTGTACAGACATTTGGCATTTTTTGTGGTTTCCAGCAAAAAAACAACAACAACTATTTGGGAGAATGGATTTGATTAACAACCACCATAAAAATGATGGAAAGATCAGATTTGGTCATGAGGTCATAACCTTGACTTATGATAACAATGACTTATGAATAAAATTCTGGTACCAACTTTCATAAACTACCTGTAATATTACTAGTTTTCCCATTTTATCTATAGTAGCTGAATTAGATTTCAAGCAATTTTGGAACTATGTTGTAATGAGAAATTGAAAATGGTTTTAATGAAGATTGATATTTACAATTCTGACAGAACATTCAGAACCTTCATTACAACCTTCAGAATATAAAGATTCCTTCAGCGTCATCACAACCATGGATAAAATTTCATTAAAACTTTCTAATGTTCCCAGGGTCTTATCTGGTTGAATCAAGTTTCAGTTGAGCCAACTGTCTTTTGACAAAAGAAGTAAATCTTTTAGATATGTGAGAATTTAATTTGAATCTATCAACTCTAAAACATGAATCTCAGGTAAGGTGCCAAGAACAAATGTTGCATTAAAAAAATGAAAGGAGATGAATTTCATATAATTTCATACTTCTACAAATAATGCATTTATATGTGTACTGAATATATTT
>JANHFK010362753.1:0-12038 GCA_036250565.1 Sibynophis collaris | reverse complement strand
CCACAAAGAAGAAGGAGTCAAGCTATTCTCCAAAGCACCTCAGGGCAGGACAAGAAGCAATGGGTGGAAAGAAGGAGAGAAGCAACCTAGGACTAAGGAGAAATTACCTGACAGCTAGAATAATTAACCAGTGGAACAACTTGCCTCCAGAAGTTGTAAATGCTCCAACACTGGAAGTTTTTAGACAATCTCATAGCACACATGTTATACTCTTGACAATAAAGGTTTGAAACAACCATTTGTCTGAAATGGTATAGGGTTTCCTGCATGAGCAGGGGGTTGGACTAGAAGACCTCCAAGGTCCCTAGAAATTCTGTTACTCTATTGTTTGTAATTACATGCCCAAATGTGATATCAGGGGGATGTCTCTATTTAACATCCAGCAATTTGATCCTTTGCTTTGGCTTTCTTTAGGAATTAGCCGTGATGAAGCAGATGCTGCTTACTCTTCGTGGTCAACCCCAAGGGGACAGCTTGCCTCAGAAACAGAGAAAAACTTCACCGGAAAAATCTGTCTCGAATCCATTGGTTCAGTTCCATTTCCCGCACGAGGATGGAAATACATTTGCACCCAAGCCAACAGTCTTCGTAAGTAGAGTAGTGTTTTGAGATCCACACATCTCCTTTCATCCATGGCTTACCAATGCTAAGCTTTGAACGGGGAGATGTTAAGTTCAGATCCCACCTCAGTTATAGAGCCTTGCCACCTTACTTTTAGCAATAGCACTCTGGGCAGTTTACAATGTCAGCATATTGCCTCCAATAATCTGGATTCTCATTTTACCGACTTTGGAAAGATGGAAGGCCGAGTCAACCTCGAGCCCATCAGGATCGAACTCCTGGCAGTGAGCAGAGTTTGCCACAATACTGCATTCTAACCTCTGTGCCACCAGGGCTCCTTTCGTCTGTTGCATTCGCTCACATCCCAAACGTAGATGTTCATTTACCACAGGCCGGCAGTTACAGAAATGTAGATTTGAAGATGGCTTGTGCTGATGCTAATTTATAAAGCAGGGTACCCTTTGGAGATGACATGTCAAGAGCATTCTCCGGGGTATGGAACAAGGCCAAGAACCAGTTGGAGATAGTTTCTTAGGCCTTCGGCATCTTTTAAGGCTCCAGATGTCCATTTTGTTCCTTGAGATCTCTAAAACACCTCAGAAATGCAGTATTTTGGTCTCACTCACTTGGCACTTCCTTGGGACCATCCTATTGGTAACCTGCAGAAGGGATTTACAGATTCACACCAGTGGTGGGTTTCTACCAGTTCGCCCCGGTCCAGGCGAACCCATAATGGCAGTGGCGGGAGGCTCCGCCCACCCACCTGGACGTAATCACGGGCGCTCTGCGCATATGCAGAAGGTTCCAAACCGATAGCGAAGTTAAGTGGAACCCACTACTGATTCACACATACTGATTTCAGCCTGTCGATAAGAAGCCAGCAGCCTACCGAATATGTCCTTATCACACAAGTAGCACCCTTAATCTGCACCCTCTGTGACTGAGATTGTTTTGTCAGCTTTGGAAGGAATAAATCTATAATAAGAGTGCCTGACAGACAGCAGGAATCTCAGAATTAATACTACGTTAAGCTTGCTTGCTTGCAGCAATGTTCCACTTAGCAAACCAAATAGACACCCTAACAGGAGGATAAGCTGACTGATGATTCTCTTGGATTGTCCCAGGGGTTGAAATGCTTTGAAACATTACAAAGAGCGGCTTCTTTGGCATCCCATCCCAGGAATCATGGCATCACACCAAGGCATAGTCTAACTTCTCAAGGGAGGAGAATGGGATACGTTTCTCCTTGCAAAGGTTCTGAACTCTCACTTACTGACCACTTTCCTGTTGGCATAAGTGAACATCAACAGTCAGAAGATGAGGAGATGCCTCCTCCTCTGCCCTCCTGAATCCATGACTCCTAGATTATCGCATCCCATGGACCAACTTCCTACCAGGCAGAGCAGAAACAAGGGAGTCCTTGGTGGTCCCTTGGCTTGGTTGTTTTCTTGCAGACGTTTCATTAGCCAAACTAGGTAACATCATCAGTTGGTAGACAGTTAGTAGTGATAATATTACCTGGTTTGGATAATGAAATGTCTTCAAGAAAACAACCAAGCTCAGGGACCATCAAGGACCCCCTCATTTCAACCCTGAGCTACAAATATTCTCCTTTATGAGAACAGCAAGACCATAAGCACTGTAAAGGATCCGTGGTGGCACAGTGGTTAGAGTGCAGTCTTGCAGACTAACTCTGCCCACAACCAGGAGTTTGATCCTGACCGGCTCAAAGTTGACTCAGCCTTCCGAAGTCAGTTAAATGAGGACCCAGATTGTTGGGAACAAGATGCTGACATTTGTAAACCATTCAGAGAGTGCTGTAAAGCAGTATATAAGTCTAAAAGCTATTACTATTGCTATTACTATTAAGACAGGCATGGGGAACCTACAGGGCAATGTCTCTCTCTGGTTCTGAGCAAAGCCCACATTATTGGGCATACCTCTGTGGCACTTTACAAAGTCGATGAGACAGAAACTTTACAAGTATATTCAAAATATACTACATTTACATAATGCAAGGGTTGGCAACCTTAAATACTCAAAGAGCCATTTGGACCCATTTTTCACAGAAAAGAAAACTCCGGGAGCCACAAAACCCTTCCCATGCCTGACTGAACGGCCACAAAACTAGCATGTGTAGTTGAATTAAACATTCTGTTTTCTTCTGAAACTTTTCTTTTCTTGGATTAATCCATGATTGGCCCAGCAGGGTCGAAAAGCTCAATAAATCATGCGCCAATGGATGTCGCACATTGGCGGTTGTGGCACATATTTTGAGCGACAGGGAGCCGCAGCAGAGGGATGAAAGAGCCACATACGGCTCCAGAGCCGCAGGTTGCTGACCCCTGGCATAATGGATATATGTTTTCTTGGGCTTGGTGTTCATGTCTTGTCTTGTCTTTTCTTCTCCTAGACAAAGGAGGCTCCAGCACAAGGCCGGAAGAAGGGGAAACAAACCAAAGCACCCTAAAGTTTTATTCCAGGGAAGGATAATCACAATCATGTTCTAAGACTTCTTAATTAACCCCACTCTATTTTCCTAACTGCATTTTTAACTCCCTTTGCTTTGAATATCACCGTGGCTCCAAAGAGACCCATTCTGATCATTTAAGATTCGTGCCACTGGTTTACAGGCTTAAATGCTGCTAATAAAAACATTGGACTGTATTAAGGTGAGACGGGTTTTTATTGAGAAATTCGTTCTGAAGCACCAACATTCACGTTTCTCGCTGGTTCTTCTTGATGGGAGTGGAGAAATAGCCTTGTAATGGAACGGTTGTACGAAATGAAAAGGACGATCACTAGCACATTTGGATACCTCTCATGAATGTTTTTAATAGCTGAGATGTAAGTAAAAACTCTAAAGGAACGGCAGAGATTTCATTCAGTTGGCCACCAAGCCATGGCTGATGTCCTACAAAGTCAGTCAGATCTGGTCACCTTCTCCAGTTGAGAATCTAAATGAAACTCAAAAGTTACAGCCTTTAAAGAAAAGAAATTTAAAGAAAATAGTAAGCAACAATAGAACTTCCAGAACTAAACAAAATCACCAGCATTATTTTTAATCCCGATGACAGGAAGGCCTGGAGGACTGTTGTCCATGGGATCGCGATGGGTCGGGCATGACTTCGCAACTAACAAATTTTTAATCCCTTTAAGATCAGTGAGATGACAGGATCTAAAGGAACAATAAATGGAGGATTTCAGATGAAAGACGTCTCCAGAAAGATAAAACAGAGAGAGTTGGCATAAAGAGTGGCTTGGCTAGGGCGAGGAGACGTTCTTGTGTAATGACTTTTACTGTTTTATCAATATATGAAATTCAAAGAAAAAGAAAAATAGGAAATTAAGGAAAGGAAAAAGAGGGGG
This sequence comes from Sibynophis collaris, assembly GCA_036250565.1. Lineage (NCBI taxonomy): Eukaryota > Metazoa > Chordata > Lepidosauria > Squamata > Sibynophiidae > Sibynophis > Sibynophis collaris. Next base: position 8,108 of record JANHFK010362753.1, on the reverse strand, counting down.
GGAAAGAAAATATGAAGAACAAGGAAAGAAAGAAAAAAAGAGTTGACTTCCGACTCTTTTTAGCACAGTATAAAATTATAACATTCCAGCCTCAACTTTTACATATTAGTATATGTCGTAATTAGCCATTTCTGTAACAACAAAGCCAAAGCCGAAGGCAAAGTTTCATATTTTTTTTCCATTACAAGCACAAAATCCAGAAGTGATATCCAAATAGCCAAACCCATAATTAAATATATTCTCCTCTTTGAATAAAACAATCAATTTAACCATCTCTGCTTTATCTTCCTTGCTGTGGAAATATGTATTTCTATTTGCACTTAATAATCTTTATAAACTATCACCATATATATGAATAAAACTCACTGTATTTTTTCAGATTCTTTAACCTTAAAGAGAAAAATACTTCCTTTTTCATCCAGTTTAAAACACTAAACTTTTCTATAAAAACATTTATAAAATCAAAATTTTGTAATACATCTCTTTTTAACTTCTTCTTAACATCCATACTTTAAAGTCCAGCATTAAATTTAAATCGCTCCGTCCAAGTTACTCTTGTAGAATATTTTTTTTCTTCTTTTATACATCCTTTTTAAAATCCTAAACTTTTCTTTAAACTAATACATCTTTTTCTTTACCTTTCTCTTAACACAGATACTCTCAAATACACTTTCAATAATATTTTACAAACTTTAGGAACTACATAAGCATTATATATATAAAGGAGACTTTCTTTCAAAAACCTGCATGGGAAGACTTGGGTCGAAATTGTTTGTTTAAAAAAATATATACTGGGTGCAAATCTGCTCTAATGGAGACTGAGAAAAGCCGGCAACATTTGCATCAGGCAATTTAGTTTGATCCTAAGAATCTTTGATGCTGCTGACAATGTACTGGTGGGTTCTCCAATTAAGCAGATTTATTGTAGTTGAATTTTGATAGGGCTGTTTTACGCTGCACTGCAAATTAAGATTCTATTTCAGTTCCACGATTTTTGCACCTCTGTCCCTATTAACATAATTTTCCTTTTTGTAACATACTCCAGACCCCTGACAAACCTGACTCCATCCTTTGAATAGAGTCCTCTGACTAAGTGGAAAATACAACAAGGGCTTTAACGGGGACAATATTCTGCGTTTATTTTGTGGTGCCTAGCATACACAATTCAAGTCAAAGGAAAGCTGAGGTCACCACTTAAATATTAGTTACAGGTGAATTAGAGATTTGCGCTTATCAAGGTTCTCGTTCTTTGAGGGCAGCTGATCCATTCCTCGGTTGCCCAAAATACAGGTGTAGTCCTTGAATTAAATGACCAGAATTGACCCCCAAATTTCTATGTCTAAACAAGACAATTGTTAAGCGGGTTTTGCCTCATTTTATGACCTTTCTTGCCACAATTGTTAAGTGAATCACTGCAAGTTGTTAAATTCGTAATGGCGGTTGATAAATAAATCTGGCTTCCCCATTGACTTTGCTTGCCAGAAGGTCTCAAAAAGAGATCACATGACCCTGGGACACCATCATAAATGTGAACTAGTTGTCAAGCATCCGAATGTAAAGCAGGTGACCATGGGAATGCTGCAGCGGTCGTAAGTGTGAAAAAGTTGCAAAAATGTAATCTCATGGCTCCAGGACACTGCAACCGTCATAAATACGTTCTGTTGCCAAGTGTCCAAATTTTAATCTCCAGGTGACCATGGAGATGCCACAGCAGTTATAACGGTGAAAAAATGGTAATTTGTTTCAGTGCCATTGTAACTTTCAACAGTCACTAAACGAATGGTTGTTAATCAAGGACTATCTTGATAGGACTTTGAGAGTCAGTCATGAATTTATCTCCTCAGATGGGGTCTCTAACGTTGTAATCCTTCATATATAAGCTATCCTGCATGCATAGTCGTGTGTATGTGTGTACACAATACATGTATACACACACACACACACACAAACAAACAGACTATGCATGCAGGATAGCTTTAAGACATGGGGGAGTGGAATAGAAGATGATCTCTATCAACGCTGATATCTGTGGCGTTCAAGAGAGCTAGAAGTGGAGGAGGAAACTGAGAAATCATTTTTAAATCGATTTTTTACAAAATGGTTAAGGTGGTCAGGCCAAGATGAAGGGCTGTTCTGGCTAATTTGTGGTTTAATATTCTTCATACAAGTCACAGAAATTGGGGCTGGAATTTTCCTCGTTTGTAACTATTTAAAGTTTTTCTTAGCATCCCAGGAAGGGAAACAAGCAGTGTTGTAACCCTGATTCCAAATGCCCTTTCCATTTGCTACACAAATCTGCAGCAAAACTATTTTTTAGAGTTTTCTTCATTCTGATGTGCTGCCAACAATATGAACTTTAAACTACAATTCGTTTCATCCCCAGTCAATTTGCTTGATATCTATTGTAAAGCACCAGATTTGAGGGGGGGTGAAGACCACCCCTTCCACTTGCTGAAAATCATAGTATTTCAGCATGGTATGAAAATCATGGAAAATCATGGCATTTATAGACAAAGGAAAAATATTTCCAGCCATCAAAAGATGTAGATAATATTTTGTAGACCCTGACAATTTGTAGACCCTGACAATTAGACTATTGCTTAGCACATTGTAAGCCGCCCTGAGTCTTCGGAGAAGGGCGGCATATAAATCAAATAAAAATAAAAATAAAAAATAAATTCATGACTGGCTATAGGCCCCTTCACAATAATCAAGCCAGCAAGTTGATGGTAAATTCGACAGCAATGGGGAATCAGGAGGCCCTTTGATATGAAAATATTTCTAAGTTTCTTTCTTTCATGATTAGATAGTATTTCAAGTCCACTCATTGCAATAAGAAAGTTGTAATTGGGGGTGAGGGGCAGTTTACTAAAGTGATAACCAATCTCTCATGGGTGAAGGGCAGAGAGAAAGACTATCTGGGCCAGACAGTCAACTTGGGGTCATTCAACTTCAGGTCAGTTCCAAGAACACTTCTCAGTACATCCCAGCTGCACCTTGCCTTCCAGGTGTACTGGTTGACCCTACCAAGTTGTGGATTCTGGGGGATGTAATCCTGACCCATCTAGTGGGCTCCAGGCCAGACCTTAGCCCATTCCTTTTGATCATTTTCAAAGGCATCTCAAGACCTTCAGGACCTCAGGCAGGAGATCCAAGTGGCATTTTCCCACCGACAAAACTGGAGCACAATCAACTAGACAACTCTAGGCAGGATAAGCATGCATAGAATGGAATGTTGGGCAAGGGGAACTTCAGAGCACAACCATTTGCATGAGAGAGTTTTCCCATAAAATGATCTATTCAACTTTCTGCATTGACTGGCACCCAAAAAATCAACCGCCTAAGGCAGCAGCCATCTCACCAAAACGCGTCTCTAATGGGACACATTTTGTCTGCTATTTCTCCTTTTCTACGTTGCTTGCAGATGAGATCATTCTTAAGAATGGAGAAAATGACTGGGATTTAAATGTCCTGGGACCTTTGCTTCTCTTCGTATAACAGTTTTCAGGAATTGTTATATCCCGGAGTGACTTTGAACTTAATTCCCTGTTTGATGCAAAGGAAAATCTAAACAGGTGCTCTGAAATCCCTTTTGAGTCTTTGGGGGGGTAAGATGAATGTGATTCAGAGGGATATAATTCTAAATAAAAGTTAAGATGGAATCTCTGTGCAAGGTCCATTTCTATTTCCTAATTTCATGGTGCAAGACATTGGTGGCAAATATTTAGTGGCACATACAAGTTTTTATCCTTGAAATGCTTACATTGGGAAAAGACTCTCACTTAAAAGTTGCCTCTAAACTTATGTTTTGGGGACTGTTTTGCTGTCTGCAATATTACTACTTCCCGTCCACTTTCACCAGTTGAAACAAATAGGTAACATTAATGATTGAAGATTTTTTTCAAGACCAGCACATTTGAATGTTTCTATTCTGCTAAACCAAAGAAAGGGGTCATTCTGAACAATGAAATCAGCTCCTAATCATCTTTAAATGCAGTTGATAACACAACAACAAAAGCTCAGCAGATTTCAATTTGGAATAGGCTGATTACAAGCATAAACCAGCACAGGAAGCTTGCTTGCATATCAGAGGAATTCGTCAATGTTTCCTAATGGTTGGTTGCAATTGCCTTCTTTGGAACACAAGCCAAGAAATAATGAAATGTGAATTTCTCTATTAAGCTGGCATCTGGATTGTTATTATGACTGCGACTTTCCCAGCAGTCAAGCCTGAAGGATTTGTATCTATGGGTAGATAAAATCTGAATCTGACTTTTTTTTTTTCTTACACAGTTATGTCAGGGCTTCTAAATTCCTCAGAGTCTTCTTCCCAATAGGTAATCTATCCTGTTCTGAAAAGCAGAAGAATGTGTCAATAATGAGACAATGGCCGCAGATCTCTCCAGATTAAACCTCACAATTTTGTTAGCATTTAAGGTAGTCCAGCACCTTTCTTGACTTCCCTATTCCCTTGGGAACAAAGGAGATGACCAAACAGTCTTTTGAGAGCCCTCCCTCTTCTCCCTTCCCATCTCATGTTCTTGGCTGTATTGTTTTGAGCAGCTCATTTGCATAACCGTCATCTGTTTAGCAGATTTACATTATAAAGCTGTATGTTGATCAGTGTCTCTCTAGTAAAACTGTTGGAATCATCAAAGTTCAACCTCAGAAGGTATTGATAATGCATACCTGAGTCACAGCTCATTGCTACCATTCCACGTTTTTTTAAGAGGGACAAGTCCTTCTTTGGCAAAAAGAAAAGAAAGTGATGGATTTGGGAGTCTTTCTTGCAAAATGGGTAAAGCCAGATCCTTATTTGGCACACAGGGACAATCTACAGGGCAACGCGGTGTGTGTGATTCATGGTGTTTCTCACCGTTTCTGAGAGAATCACAGCAACACAGAGTAAGCTTGTACAACAAACACAATCTCCCAGTGCTCTTCGGAGCCTTAGTTGTTCATTGGAAAACACTTGCAAGCCACTTTTAAGGGAAATAACACACACACCCCAGCCTCCACAAAAAGAATAGAATATTTGTAGAATTAACATAAACCCAACACTAAGGCCATTAAAAATAATCTCTCAGACATTAACACTCATTTGGGAAGAAACAATAGGATTGGAAACAAAGCTATGGGTTATGCCATTAGTCACACAATCAGAAAATTGCAAGGCTAATTATTAATATGCTCTTAGCTCTAAGATCACATTGCCTTTTAGAGTTGTAAATCATCTAATCTGGGGTTGATGCCACTATAGATATGCAAAATATGGGATTGAGCGGTGCTGATGGAGTCTGTTTTAGTGCCTCCATTTTTAATGTCCATACAAGATGAAAATTCTCCACCCTCCACAAGTATCACACTTCAATCCCCTTGTTAATATCATTTTACAAAACCCAAAACCCTTCCCCCCTTGAAAATTGATCTTCTAATCCTTCAGGGAGAAAAGGAATGGAACTTCAGAAGGTAGAAACCAGAGTCTGATGCATTGGTTGGGTTAGGGCAAGATAGTTGGTCTCCTTAAGCTGGAGAAAACTCTGACTTTATTCCAGAAGACCATAATTAAAACTTGCTGAGGCACATCTGCTGTTTTTTTTTTCTGTATTCCATCAAGATCTGTTAAGATGGCTTCAAACATCTCTAACCCTAACGCTCTCTTAAGTTTGTACAAGACATTGTAATGCTCAGCTGAAATCAGTTCTTGAAATCCTCTAGGACTTGTTCTATCGATGTGAATAGAAGTTTGTGTATTTGCAGTGTGCCTTTGCTTAGTTTCTCAATCTCTTCTTGGCCTGGCTAAATCAGTGGATTTTTTTTTTTAATAGTAGAATTCCCCTATCACAAATCCTTTTGAAAGCGTCAATATCCCCAACAAATTTCTAATGCAATCCACTCTCCTGGATAGGAAGGCTTAGTACCCAACATGGAAGTAGTCTCGTGTTCAGATGAGCTTACAGAATCCATTTCTTGGATCTTTAGATCATAGCAGCTTTAAGTTGCTGAACTAATTTTGCACTTATGACCAGAATCAAATGTTCCAACCAGCACAGGAAGAAGGATAAAGAGTACTCAATTTAAAACCATAATGCTTCCAAAAATAAAACAAGGGAGGTGAAAAGAAACCCACCTAGGATGGCTGCAATCCTGAATCCAGCTATCCAATAGTGTGGATCATTGAAATCAGCAGAATTTACTTCAGAGTAAACATGCACTGCAAATGTTGAACACAAACTGTGAGCAGAGAGGAACCACATCATGGGAGTTGACAAAGGCTCCTGCTAGATTTGATTTTCAAAACGAAGAATTCATTTTAGGTGTGAATAATCGAACACTATATGTTTTCTCCAAGATTACCAGATCAGCAAAGGAGATGGGATGATGGCATTGTCTGGGACAGTATCTGTAACCATATTTCATGGAAGAGCTTTTCATTTATCCTTGAATTAGACAAGGAGGAATTCATCTGGAATTCTTTTGGGCTGCAGCTATAACCAATTCTCCATCCCAAATCCTATCAGCGGCCCCTTGTTATGATTTTATCCCATTTTATTTTCTTTCCTGCAACATACTCTCCACTGCAAGTAAACTATGTGGCATGATAAATTCTTGAGAGTTAAAAGACACTCGTAGGCCATAAATCCCTATCAAAAGCATCACAGAATTGGCTACCTTTAAATATTTTGCAGGACAAGCCAAAGATGATCAAATTCAGCATTTTGCCCCTAAAAGGGCTACCCCTAGGCATAACTATATTAAATGCAAAACGGATCAGAACATCAGCCAAGATCTTCTACTGATTTCCATCAGCAGAAGAAACCAACCCATTAGGCTTGGAAGGTACACATGTGTCTGACAATGGAGTATCAGGAGAAGATTGGCCATGGATAAGGGACCCACCACCAGAAAAACTCTTCGAACTTCTATCCATCCTCCAAAGAACAACTCCATTGTATGTGATTATGACAGTTTAACAATGGCTTGCTGACAAACCACAGTGGCCTGAGTGTAGAACATTTCTAGCCTCCTTTGGTTCAAAAGATGAGGAGAAAATTAATCCCCCCAAAAGTATTTTGTGTGTTTGTTTTTCTTGGACCAAAGTTGACACTGTTTAGGAGAACGAAGTAAAGGCCTGCTTGAAGGAACAGGCAACCCCTGCTATTAGGCGAGCAGCAGCAAATGAATTTTAAAAGAAGAGAGAAAAATTATCAACATCCACTCCCTGTTTTGATAACTTTGTGCCTGTAGAGAAACAAGTTTGTTGGAGAAGCTGAAGAATTCCCTCCCCACCTCCTGTTTTTCCTCATCTACAAAGCAATATTCCTTTCTGAGCCAAGCTTTTATTTTCTTTCTGTTCAGTTGCTGCAAGCAGCCTGGGGATTTCAGCATTAGGCCATTCCTTGTGGGAAAGAAGCTACTAAAAACACAAGCCCGCAGGGAGCCATTTGTTTTCCAGCAACTGGTGTAGCTGCTGGTTTGATCAATGAAGCCAATGAATCCTTCCGGTATTCTGTGGAATATCTGAAGACACAAAGCCTTGGGAAGTCTCACCTTGTGAGCATCCATCTTATAGCAATGATTGAAAAAGAACTGGGGGGAAAGAAGACCTTACCATGGGTACACGTGAGGAGATCTAAAAGATCTCTCAGTTCTGAGTTGAAAACTGAGTGAAGGTAACGTCAGGATGACAACACCACCAAAGAAAAAATGGTTTCTGGGCATGTTCATGTTGTGCCCACACTCCCATACATAGCAGTGTTCTGATATTTGTTGTGCTGTCATAAAGAATAGGGGGTCAAGTTATTTTCCAAAGCACCAGAGGGCAGAACAAGAAGCAATGGATGGAAACTAATCAAGGAGAGAAGCAACCTTGAACTAAGGAGAAATTTCCTAATAGTGAGAGCCATTAACCAATGGAACATCTTGCCTCCAGAAGTTGTGGGTGCTCCATCACTGGAGATTTTTAAGAAAAGACTGGACAGACACTTGTCTGAAATGGTATAGTGTATTCTGCTTGAGCCAGGGGTTGGACTGGTAACCACCTTTAAAGCGCTCCACGGCATAGGACCTACGTACTTGCAGGATCGCCTCCTGCCACCAAACCCCTC
>JANHFK010358057.1:0-12066 GCA_036250565.1 Sibynophis collaris | reverse complement strand
GTGACATTGTGCTGGCCAGGCCTACACCAGCCACGCCCCCCCCCCCCCGTATGCAGCCCTCAATGAAATTGAATTTGACACCCCTGTTCCAGAAGATCCTTTAAAAAGAACTGAAACATTAACATACAAATTAAAAGAATTTGGTACATTATCAGATTTCAGATTTGATAAGCAGAAGGCGAATATGTTAAAAAATATATAAAAATAGGAGATCAGAGGGAAATGATGAATAAAATGTATTTTTTTAAGATTGAGAAGAAGATAAAATATATGGGTGTCTGTCACAATATGAATGGTACGACATTTCAAAATTACTATATTAAGACGTAGAATGAAGTTAAACAAGACATGTTAAAATGGGAGAAACTGCAAATGTCATTTCTAGGGAGACTTTCTGTGATAAAAATGAATGTCTTCCTTAGAAGGATGTTTTAGTTTCAGACAATCCATTTTTTGACAATTGATGTATCGTTTAAACCAGGGATATCAAACTCAAGGCCTGTGGACCAGATCTGGCCCGCAAGGTGCTTAGATTTGGCCCATGGGGCCACCCTGGAAATAATGAAGGACCGGCCCGCGGTGTCTCTACCAGAAAAAGTGGCATCCCAAGTTCCGTTTCCAGCTGCAACGGCCTCCTGCAACCCACTGCCAGCAAAAACAGCTCAGGGGGGCTGCCCTCCCGAGCTCTATTTTGTCTGGCAGAGGGTTGCAGGAGGCCATCTCAGCCGGAAACGGAACTGGGGAGCCTGTTTTCATTGGCAGAGTACTCGGGCTGCCACAGGCGCCCCTGACATGAGTGACATTGAGCAGGCCACACCCATTCTGGCTACACACACCCAGCCCCACCAAGGTCAAACACAACCCTGATGCGGCCCTCAATGAAATTGAGTTTGACACCTCTGATTTAAACAGTGACACGGGATGTATGTAAATTTGTGTGGCAGCAGAAACCCACCCCAAAAATTAAATATAAGATGCAAAGGAATCGGGAGGATTGGAGCTACCTGATTTGAAATTGTATTTTGCAGTTTGGATGAAAGATTGTTGCTAAGAAATAGAAGGCTCTTGAAGGACACAACCTGAGATTCGTGTAACATGGATATTTGTGGTACAACAAAGTCAAGGTCAAGGTGCATTTTAAAACTCATTGTTAGACATGGCATATTTCATGAATATGAAATAGATTTTTTAAAAAAAGGTTTTGCCTGAAAACATCCTTGTGATTCTCAGCACAAGAAGCATTTTATAGGCAAGAAATAATAGGCAGACACAAATGGCTAAACTTATCATGAGATAGCAGAATTTTGTCAAGGGGAATATAAAATAAAAACAAAAGAAGAACTGGTTGCAGAAGGATATATTGGTTCTTTGGTCAATCGTTCTTTTATTTTCAGTTTTTAGAAAGAGCTTAGGGTTTGGAATATTGTAAGATTGAGTTGTAAATAGAATTGTGTACAGGTGACAAACATGTAATTACTAAAATGTATAAACTTTTATTAAAAATTTGAAATAGAAGAAAGTTGAAACAGAAGAAAGTTGAAAAAGAAGAACAAGTGAAAGAATGCATGATAAATTGGATTAAAACTCTAATTATAGTATAAAGACGGAACAATGGGGAAAAGGACTGAAATTTACACTGTGTTATAATCTTATTTTTTAATAACATTACATACTGTTTGGTATATGTTACCATACACATAGTGTCTCTTCTATCACTATGTGGATCAGAGAAAGATAGGATGAATTCAGTAAATTCTATGGATCCCAAATGCTAAGCAGGCTCACCAGGCTTAGTTATCACTGTGACTATAAACCTGACTCTTGCTCACACACCACATATTCATGTCTTATAAAGCTCTTTGGATTGCAAGACAGGTGTTGATGGGTTTATATGGCTGAGTCATTCAAGCCAAAGAGAGAACAGACAAGCACAGTTGGTTCTGTGAAAACCAAAGTTCCTATGGATCTCCTGCCTTCTATTTTGTTATTTTGCAGCTGTGTTGAATGAATTTAAATGGTTTAGGATCGCGAGGAATGTCTAAAAAACAATTTTCTAATTCAGTGGACATTCATGCCTTTTTAAAAACAATAATCAGACAGGGGAACCCAGAAAATGAAGTGCTCTCTAGAGAGGTTGTCTTATTTTGTAGAATCCACTATTGAATTTATATAGCCACCCCATCTCACTGGAAACAACTTTGGACAGCATACAACAATCAAACATATCTACTGTATAATTGAAACGATAAAAAAATCTAAGTCTGCATTATCGGATGGGAAGGAACCCAATTAGATGGTGATTTCCAGAAATTCATTAGACCTTCGTTGAGTCACTTGTTGCCAATAATATTAGTAGCTATTTATAGTGTTTTTTAATGATGCTAAAGATCCAAAAAGTATTGCCTCCTATCTCAAGGATAGATCTCCTATCTCCTGCTTTTTTCTTCAAAAGGCAACTGGACTGGTTTTCCTTGAGGAAGAAGAAGGAAATGTTTAGCTTCTCATCCAAAAAACTTCATCAGTTCTGATGGGTGAGAGAGGATGGAAGAATAGGCTTTGATAGGATCCTTTCATCCCCCCTACCATCGGAATTAATGAAGCTTCTTGGATGAGAAGCAAAATATTTTCTTCTTCTTCCTCAAGGAAAAAACAGGCCAATTTCCTTTTGAAGAAAAAAAAAAAAAGCACCTTTGAAACACCTGTGACCTGGGTGACTGAGAATCTCCACAGACATATGGCCTTATCTGATTCCCTGAGCTTGAATGATAACTTCATGAAGTTATAAAGCTCATTGGTTACCAACCTGCTTTTATTAGGGGTTTTGAAAATCAATTTCTATTAGTCGTGGACATGCGTTTCCTAAAGATTGGCATTTGATCCAGCTTTCCTGATACTGACGGAAAGATTTTAGTAATATGCTACGCTCTATTCCCGTGATGGCGAACATATGACACACGTGCCCAAAGTGACACACAGAGCCATGTCGCCTGGCAGGCGTGGCGTCGCCTGTTCAGCTGGCCTTTTCACATGCGGCAGTGCCAGAAACTAGAAGAGCTGATCTTCTGTTTTCCTGCGTGAGCATGGACCCTGGCCAGCTGATCATTGCGTGTGCATGTGCACCAGAAACCCAGAAGAGTAGCTGGCTGAAACTGAAAGTTCAGTAGCTGAAACCGGAAGTTCATTTTCAGGCATGCGCATGCGCCCTGGGCAGCTCCTCGTCTGGATTGTGGCCCAGGCGTGTGCGCGCACGCTTCCTTTTTTGGCACTCAGTGCCGAAAAGGTTCGCCATCAATGCTCTATTGTGTCTATCTTTTGCTTCATTATTATTCCTCCAGAACAATCACTGCGGAGACATAAACAAATAATATTATAAGTTGGCAGAGGGGTGTTTATAGAACAGTAAAAAAAAAGAGAAAGGGGTACTGCCATCTGCTTCTGAAAAGCTGTAGGAATAGCCACATGTTGAAAGAGACTGATAGCAAAAACAAATAGCAGTAGCATTTGATTTATGCTGCATGAGAATGCTAGGTAAAATATTAGAATAGGCTAATCTTGGTCTAGGAAAACAGCAGAGGGAAGGAGGGAGAATAAGGCAGTCAATAAATTATCAAAATGAACTCACAAAAGCACTGGACTAGATTCAAATGAGTTTATTCATACTTTTTGCACAGTTCGGACTCTTTCTTTTTAAATCTTGTATGTGTTTTAAAAGAATAGGTGCTTTTTTTTCAGTTATCAAAGGGCACAATATGTACATTTTGCTATTATGTACCCAAAGTCAAAATGGTTGCAGGAATTGGGTTTTTCTAGTCTAGAGAAACAAGGACTTGGAATGACATGACAGCAGTGTTCCAATACTTGAGGTGTTGCCACAAAAAAATCTGGGATCAACCTATTTTCCAAAGCACCGGAAGGCAAGACAAGAAACAATGGATGGGAATTAATCAAAGAGAGAAGCAACCTGGAACTAAGGAGAAATTTGCTAACAGTCAGAACAATTAACCAGTGGAATAACTTGCCTTCAGAAGTTGTGGGTACGCCATCATTTAAGAAGAGACTGGACAGTCACTTGTCTGAAATGGCACAGGGTCTCCTGCTTGAGCAGGAGATTGGACTAGAAGACCTTCAAGATCCCTTCCAACTCTATTATTGTGTATTCATTCCAATTCCTTATAGGAATTGTACAGAAACAAAATAGAACATGATGCTGGCATGTCTATCCCATAAAATACAATTCACTTCCTCCAACAATTCCAGTTCTTCGCAACCTGGAGTTTGTTTAATGCTATTTCTTTAGCTAACCATTTATTTCTCATTAAGGTGAGGTATATGAATTCTTTTGCAAAACATTTACTCAAGCGAGACCTCTATTGATATCTGTTGCAACATTATGTGCCTCAGATTTCAGTCTGAGGACTGCCCATAATAGCAAAGATCCACATATAATTATGATTTATAGAGTGTCATTTACTTAGCTGGTTGTAAGATGCATCCTATCAATATTCCCATTGCTGTTTGTGCTGCATTATCTCCAAGTGAATCTAAAGTCAAACACATGTACACTACAGATCTACCTATACATATACTTGTCTCGTGCATGATATAAAAAGTTATAATTACCTGAAATTAGGCAAGAAACAAAAAAGGTAGAGTGATCACTTGAGCAATATATTCAATCAGAAAACCAGTTTGATGTAGTAGTTAGAGCATCAAGCTAGAAACAGAGAGACCATGAGTTCTAGTCCTGCCTTAGGTACAAAGCTAGCTGGCAACCTTGAACTGATCATTTTATCTCAAGCTTGAGAAGAAGGCAATGGCAAACCACTTCTGAAAAATTTCTATGGAGATTCTCAGTCATCCAGTCATGGTTGTCGCAAAGGTATTTTTTCAAGAGGCAACTGGATTTTCTTTGTTTTTCCTTGAAGACATTTCACTTCTCACCCAAGAGAGTCCACATCTCATTCAGAATTGAAAAGCTTATTGGATGAGAAGTGAAATGTCTTCAAGGAAAAACAAAGAAAAAATTAGTTGGCTCTTGAAAAAAACCACCTTCGGGAACACTTCTGAAAAAACTTGCCAAGAAAACTACAGGGACTTTGTCCAGGCAGTCTAGAAAAGTCAGACATGATTGAATGGAAAGAAGAAGAAAAAAAACATTTAATCAGCTTTCCCATCTAGGTTAAAAGAATGATTCAAAAATTACATTAAAATCCCAAAGTACTACCGTAGATCTCCACGTTTTGCAGTTACATTGTTATGTAAAATTGTATTTAATATGTAAAAGCATTTGTATTCTTAAGTATAATATGGATGTGTTGTGTATACTTCGATAGTTTTATAATTAAACAAGTTCACACTTTTTATTTAGCAGTTGGAAAGATAATGAAGCACATCATTCATCTGGAAGTGTATAGAGAAGAAAGTACCCCTTCTGCAATGCCTTAATACTGCATGGTATTGTATTTATGTAACTTCTAGAAATAGATTAGAATGTAATTTGCAATCATTTAGTCTGCCAAAGGGGCTTTAATTAGAATTACATACATATAAACAACTCCACAAAACTTACAGTAAGATTCTATAAATCCAGGACTTTACAGCTAGAAATAAGACCTCTTTAAGACCTGTGAATCGATCAATTATTGGACTCCGTCCCTTAAGGCCTTGTCCTAAATAGTTTAATCTGAATTTTCTTTTTCTCAATTTCCTTCCCCCTCTGTTAAATAAATTCTAGTTTTTATATTTCAATAAGTTTACAACACAGTTTCCCCCTCAGTTCTATCTCTACCCCACTGCGCCCCTCCTTGGCTCAAAGTTGCCTGAGATACTAACATTTTTTTTTACAGAGACATTTCTTTTAAATCATTTTGAAATTATGGTAGAAAATTAAAATGCCTTTATAGTTGAAAGTATTGATATTTGTTGATGATGTTATCCATTCAGTCGTGTACGAATAAAAGAGTTGGAATTAATCAATACAAGACTTTGAAAAATGTTAAAATTATTTCTTTGGACTTGAGGTTGAAATCAATTCATTAACAGGTTATGTTCTGGTTTTATTGAACCCCCTCAGAGAATGAATTGGAAAAGATGGACTATAAATGCTCTTTTTATTTTATGTATGTATTTATTTATTTATTCAGAGTGGAAGTTGCCCAACTCAAGACTGTGGGTACCTCATAATAACAAGAAGAGGCCTTTTCCTATCTTTTTCTCTGAGTTTTTTTCTGTCTTCAACTTACAGCAATTTGCTTAGTGACAGTTCAAAATTACAATAGCACTGAGAAGAATGAATTATGACTGTCCTCACACTTACAACTATCACAGCATTCCCATGATCATGTGATCAAAATTCAGGCACTTGGCCTCAGACATGCCATGCCCCGAGGTCATATGATCGCAGTTTGCATCTCCCCAGCCAGAATAGAATAGAATAGAATAACAGAGTTGGAAGGGACCTTGGAAGTCATCTAGTCCAACCCCCTGCCTAGGCAGGAAACCTTACACCACTTCAAACAGATGGTTATCTAACATCTTCTTAAAAACTTCCAGTGTTGGAGCATTCTTTATCTTTATTTCCATTTTATTCTTCTTTATCTTTATTTCCATTTTGTCTTTTGTGTGTGTGTATTCCACATGAATCATATTCGATTTATTATTCAACAATTTTACAATTTTCTGAAACTTAGCTTCTAAGGATTGTAATAACCTTTAAAGTAAATCTTTTATCTCCATGTGATTTCTTTCTTTCTTCCAGCAAATTGAATAGCACACTCTACTGGCTGAAGAGAAGAACCGCAGTTCATGATTTCTCAAAAAACAGAGGGAGCCCAACACAGAATAGTCCTCTAATTACATTTGTTGATACATCCAAATTAATCAGTGGAGAGTTAAATCAGCGGAGAGTTCTCTCGGAAGGCTAAAAATAGGGGGAAGAAAATGCAGGTTCACCACTGATGTAATGTATTAATCTAGTTACCTGTGTCTAGTTACCTGTGTTTGCATTATAGTGAATTCAAATATGACATGGTCATTCTCCATCAAAGTTCTTGTAACTTCAATTCTCTCAACCATGTTGTCCCTATTACCGGTAGTAAGGATTAAGGCTTAAGCACGCCTCGGACACGTCCGTCGCTGGAGGAATTTTTCAATTTTCTGAAACTTAGCTTCTAAGGATTGTAATAACTTTTAAAGTAAATCTTCTATCTCCATGTGATTTCTTTTTTTCTTCTAGCAAATTGAATAGCACACTCTATTGGCTGAAGAGAAGAACCGCAGTTCATGATTTCTCAAAAAATAGTGAATTCAAATATGACATGGTCATTCTCCATCATAGTTTTTGTAACTTCAATTCTCTCAACCATGTTGTCCCTATTACCGGCAGTAAGGATTAAGTCCAGTATAACTGTTCCTCATTCTTTCTTCTACCTTTTGTATGACAATGTTATCATCTTGGCAAATCAGGAACCTGTCTAATCCACACATTTGTTTCCCAATTGATGTCAGGATAGTTACTACAGTGCTGTGTTTCCTGCATATCTCAGCTAACTGATTAGCAAAGCGTTCATCTATTCCCTCTAGTTTAAGGTGACCAGATTTTAACATTTGTAAAGTGGGACACCATTGACCGGCGGAGGGAGGTTGATTAAAAATTTGGTTTATATGGAGCAACAATGGGGAATGGGGATTTTGCAGTATCTTTCCCCTGCCATGCCCACCAAGCCACGCCCACTAAGCCAAACCACGCCCCGCCCACAAAACCGGTAGTCAAAAATTAGGATTTCACCACTGGAATAAAATTAAAATTAAATATAATTCATACAATGATTGGTCCTTGATGAGTCCCTGCCAGGCTGAAGACAGAGCAAAGGCAGGAAGCAAGAAGAGATTTTTTTTTCTGCCGCCTTGAAGGCCGGCCGGGCGCTCGTCGAGCGGCGGGGTTTCTGTCTGTCGGTCTGCCTGTCTGTCTGTCTCCCTCCAGGAAGGGCTCCCACAGGCCTTCCACAGGAAGACGCCCAGCGGGCCTGAGGACGCCGCCGTGGCCGACGCCGCTTCCGTGGCCAGGCCCGCCGCCAGCGCCGTCGGCACGGCCGACGCCATGAGACCCAGAGCTCGCTTCACTCGTCCGCCCGCCCTCCCGGCGCTCCCAGAGAAGCGAGGGGGACCGGCTCCGCGGAGGCCACTGCAACCCTGCCATGGCCACCGCGCCCACCCACCGCCGCCGCCGCTCCTGCGAGGGAAAGCCGCGCGTCACACGGGAGGCCCAGAGGGGGAGCCCTTCCTGGAGGTAGGGAGACAGACAGACCGACAGACAGAAGCCCCGCTGCTCGACGAGCGCCCGGCTGGCCTCGTGCACGCCTTCCTCTCCGCCCGCCTGAACACAGAGAGACACGCGCACACGCCTCCCCCTCAGCAGCTCACCGGCTCAAATCGGGACTTTTTAAAAAAATGTCGCGGGACGCGGGACAAATTGTTCAAAAGCGGGACTGTCCCGCCAAAAGCGGGACGTCTGGTCACCTTAGGCAAGAAGGTTCGCCCTCTCTGGTGCAGGATCTCCTGTTGGAGCAGGGGGTTGGACTAGAAGACCTCCCGAGACGCCTTCCAACTCTATCGTTCTATTTTACGTTCTAAGTTGGGGCAGGTGGTATAATCCCATCAACCTGTTCTTCCCTACTCCAGACCAGGAGAATGAATGCTCTTTTACCAGCTGTTGACATTTAGTGGGACGAGTCTAATCACTCCTTAATATGCTTTGTACACCATAAATCAGGACGCCGGCATTTGGTGGCATCCTACCTGGACAGCAGAAGGAACGGAGTGCAAATTAGCAAATTAGCCAGTCTTAACTTTCCGACAGCGGAAAAAAACGGATGGATTGTACATTAACTGAGCTGTTCCCTGATCCAGGCCCACTATGAACCACTGCAAATATCAATCGGAATAGAGCTGGAAGGGGACCTTGGAGGTTCTCTAGTCCAACCCCCTGCTGAAGCAGGAGATCCTATACAATTTGAGACAAGTGGCTATCCAATCTCTTCGTGAAAACCTCCAGTGATGGGTGTCTATGGAGATTCTCCATCATCCAGGTCATGGTTGTCCCAAAGGTGCTTCTTCTTTTTTTCCCCAAGAGGCAACTGGACTTTCTTGGTGTTTTCTCTGACAATGTTTCGCTTTTCATCCAAGAAGTTTCTTGAGTTCTGTTCAGTCTGGTTGCTTTCCATGGTGCTGAAATGCATCTCTGTTTCTTCTGGTGGAAATCTGTAGAGATTCTCAGTCATCCAGGTCCTGGTTGTCCCAAAGGTGTGTTTTTTTTTTCAAGAGGCAACTGGACTTTCTGTTTTTTGTTTTTTGTTTTCATCCAAAAAGCTTCTTCAGCTCTTGACTTCCATTCCCCACCATCCAGTCAGAGCTGAAGAAGCTTCTTAGATGAGAAGCGAAACGTCTTCAAACAAAAAAAACCCACCACTTCTGGAGGCAAGTTGTTCCACTGGTTAATTGTCCTCACTGGCAGGGAATTTCTCCTTACTTCCCGATTGCTTCTCTCCTTGATTAGTTTCCATCCATTGCTTCTTGTCCTGCCTTCAGGTCAGTAGTGGGTTCTACTTACCTTCGCGACCGGTTCGGAACTGGGAGTGTGTGCGCTTTCCTGGATGGAGGCGAACTGGTAGAAACACACCACTGCTTCAGGTGCTTTGGAGAATCCCAATGTGAATTCGTCAATCCTTCCTGCCAGTTCGTGGGCATGAAAGAGTGTGAGAGTGTGGTTTGGCAACATTTAACTTAGATCACCAACTTAGACTCGGACCACCGATGGCTGGGCGCACTTCATTTCTTTGAGACACGGTGGCTCAAAGGTTTAATGATGCTGGACACAGTCTCAGCTTTGGCGGTTCGTGTCCCAGCACTGTGTGGTAGGGTGAGCTCCCGTCACTTGCCTCAGCTTCGGTTCATCTAACACAGGGGTGTCAAACTCAATTTCATTGAGGGACGCATCAGGGCAGTGGTTGACCTTGGGGGCGCTGGGTGGGTGTGACCAACTGGGTGGGCGTGGCCAACTTGAGGCCACTCCCCAAACTGCTGGCATATTTCCTGGCTCAAGGGTTTAATGATGCTGGACACAGTCTCAGCTCCGGCGGTTCGAGTCCCAGCACTGTGTGGTAGAGTGAGCTCCCATCACTTGTCTCAGCTTCGGTTCATCTAAGACAGGGGTGTCAAACTCAATTTCATTGAGGGCCGCATCAGGGCGGTGGTTGACCTTGGGGGGACTGGGTGGGTGTGACCAACTGGGTGGGGAGTGGCCAACTGGGTGGGAGTGGCCAGCTTTTCGTCACTCCTCAAACTGCTGGCATGTTGCCCCTTTGCATTGGGTGTCTACCCAAGACGGCGCCATGGGCTGGATCCGACCACATCACGGGCTGGATCCGGCCCGCAAGCCTTGAGTTTGACACCCCTGTCTTATACCCACAAAGGACTCAGCGTTGCCTTGCCGCGTCTCCTAATCTATTGCAATATTAATATCTTCATTAGCCCTATTGAGCCAAAAAATATTTTGAAGCCGGCGAGTGTTTCATATTCTTAGCCGGCCATTTGTCTCTGTCCGATTTCTCTGGAAAGAAACTTGAAGTAACTGACTCCGTTAATAGCCTCTCCTGAATTCCTGGGTTTTTTATTCTAAAAGATTTAAGTTGCCAGCATTTAATTAATGGGATAGAAGTGCGGGATTTATGGGAAGGCTATTTTTTTTTTTTAAAAAGATAATCGTTGCTTATTGCTATATATAAAAAGCCATTGCAGTTGGTTTTTTGTTTTTTTGCGGTATAGCAGATGGATTGCTCCATCTAGCAAGGATTTCGGAGAACAGACGACCATTACAACATATCAATAATCTTTCTGGAGGAGGCCAAGGCTTTTATCTTTTATTTACTTATTTAATTGATTTATTTATCAAATGTTTGAAACCTCCCGTCTCCCTATCGTCGACTGGATGGTGTATAGAAGCAAAGAACCAATGGCAATCTTACTCCGGTAATAGGTAGTCCTTGACTTACGACCACAATTGATGTAAAAAAAGATGTGGCGACTCTAGAAAGAGTGCAGAGAAGAGGAACAAAGAGGATGAGGGGACTGGAGGCTAAAACATATGAAGAACGGTTGCAGGAACTGGGAATGTCTAGTTTAATGAAAAGAAGGACCAGGGGAGACATGATAGCAGTCTTCCAATATGACAGGGGCTACCACAGAGAAGAGGGAGTCAAGCTATTTTCCAAAGCCCCAGAAGGCAAGACAAGGCGAGCGACAGATGGGAACTAATCGAGGAGAGAAGCAATCTGGAATTAAGGAGAAATTTCCTAACAGTGCGGACAATTAACCAGTGGAACAGCTTGCCACCAGAAATTGTGGGTGGGGGTTGGACTAGAAGACCTCCAAGGCCCCTTCCAACTCTGCGATTCTATTAATTAACCAGTGGAACAGCTTGCCACCAGAGGTGGTGGGTGCTCCCATCCCTGGAGGTTTTTAAGAAGAAACCGGCCAGCCACGTGTCTGAAACGGTCCAGGCCTGTCCCTGCTTGAGCAGGGGGCTGGACTAGATGACCTCCAAGGTCCCTTCCAGCTCTTCCGTTATTCTGCGGGAGAGCTTGACCGTAGCAGACCCCTCTGGTCTTTTCGATCCAGGACGAGCTGACGGCCGCCCACTCGCTCTGCTTCACTCCGGACGGCGCCCGGCTCTTTTGCGGCTTTGACAAGACGGTGCGCGTGTTCGAGACCTCGCGTCCCGGACGGTCGTGCGAAAACAGACCGACGTTCGGTGAGTTTGGGGGGGCTTGTTTGGGTCCGAGGCCGAAAACCCGGGTCCCCCCCACAGGCAGCCAAAATCTGGGACCAAATCGGAACATTTTAACGGAAGGAAACGCAGGGTGTGAAGTTCTCGTTTAGCGGCCGTTTTTGAGTTACACTCAGGTCCAGAAATATTGGGACATCGACACAATTTTAACATCTTTGGCTCTATACACCACCACAATGGAGTTGGAATGAAACAAACACAATGTGCTTTAACTGCAGACTGTC
>JANHFK010340445.1:0-12168 GCA_036250565.1 Sibynophis collaris | reverse complement strand
GGAGAGTGAAAAATGGGCCTACCGGGCACACCTTGCCATCGTGTGCCAAAAGCGGAAGGAGTGGGGGGGGTGTCTTGCGCGTAGGCACAGGGGGCATGGAGCATTGAATTATGGGTGTGGGCACACTCAAGCACAACGACCCCCTGTTCCCCCTGCTTTTGGCACCCGACGGCAAAAAGGTTAGCCATCCCTGTGCTATACTGTTGGGGAAGCTGTGGATTGTAGTTGAATCCCCAGTAGTTGGATCCACAGTCCTACTCCGGGCAGTTGTGGATGTGTTAGTTGTGTCTATATGCAATGACTAATGTCTTTATGACTCCGTATTGGTTACTTACACCGGTATCCAAAAGCATCTATATTTTGTCGTTTTTATAAGAAGATGGTATTTGCTTTCCACCCAGGCAATGAATAGGAGGAGGAAGCCTTCAGGAATGTCCAACTAAACATGGAAAGCACCCTCTGCCAGGCCACCGATAGGCTGACTAGATGGCTCAGTGGCTAAGACACTGAGCTTGTCGATCAGAAAGATTGGCAGTTTGGCGGTTCGAATCCCTAGTACAGATCTCCTGCATGAGCAGGGGTTGGACTAGATGAGCTCCAAGGTCCCTTCCAACTCTGTTACTGTTAAATAGACCAGCAAAGGCCTGTTCCCTGGGCTGCCCATTCTCCCTATTCCAGCTAATTCTCGTGTTACAATTGCAGGAGTTCTGGATGGTCATCTAGATGGAAAATAACCACAGCATCATCTCATAATAGTTTGGTTTTTCCAATTTTACTCACAAACTTGTTGAGGGGCCTGATGAGCAATGAAATATTGGGGAAGACCCAAACTGTTTCAGTATGTTAAGTTACTTAATTTAATGCCATATTTCTCTCTCTCTCTCTCTTCAGTTATGGATTACCTTTCCCCCATTCCTGAGGAAAATATATGATTCTTTCTTCAAGAAAGGTATTTTATAGATGCATAAAAAGTAAGAGGGAAACAACCACATTCCTTTTTCTTTCCCTCTCCCCCCACAGCCAATTCTTTTCTCTACAACCTCCAAAAATCATCGGCTACACTCACACATGACGCAAAGTTGTAATGAGCTCTAGTTGCTTTCACTTTAACTTGCTGCACAAAACCACACAACCATAGCTTCTTCAATACAGCACTCAGTAAACTTGGCTTAAGACAAGCTATGAACTAGGTCACAGAAAACTGGGGTCATTCATAATCAAAAATACCAAAAGATCCTAGTCAAAGAAACAGCTGAGGAGTGAAAAGTCTCAGTAAATTATAACATTACTCTAACCATGGGTAAAGCTTGGTGGTGGGTTGCTATCGGTTTTATTACCGGTTCGCTGACCGCATGCTTCATGCTTCGTGTGCGCGCACACCAAACACATGCTGCGCACACATGTACAGTTTGCAAAAACTTTCCACGTCTGCGTTTTTACTGGGGAGAGCACAGCTGATTCACGCGGCAATCCACTCTGCCGCGCTAATCAGCTGAGAAGGTTAAAAAAGGAACCTGGGCGGGCGGATGGGCCAATCTGAACGTCGGTTCGCTACCAGGTGATCGTTGGTGCTACCGGTTCTCCCGAACCACTATGTACCGGTAGCAACCCACTACTGGCAGGTGATCGTCAGTGCTACCGGTTCTCTACCAGGTGATCGTCGGTGCTACCGGTTCTCCCGAACCACTATGTACCGGTAGCAACCCACTACTACTATCCACTAAGGAAAACTCAAGACGAGGGGTCCTTGGTGCTTTGAGCTTGGTTGTTTTCTTGCAGACCTTTTCATTACCCAAAATGTTAATCAGAGCTAGTAATCCAGCCGTCCACTCTCCACTGCAGAACACAGAATTCTACAGAAGGGCCTCAACTATAATAGCAGGTGATGTCAATGACCTGATTTTTTTTTTTTGGTAGCCTTAGAAGGAGCATTTAAAACTGCTAAACTTCCCAGAGGTCCAAGAAAACTTCAGACTAACCATCATTCCAGAGATCAGAAGAAGACGAGAACAAGATCAATTTACAGCAGAAGATAGAACTGCCCTCACAAGTTTAAAAAAGGGGGGGCAGACCATAATTATCCTACCAACAAAGGTTGAACCACGGTTATTGTGGACAGATCACAATACCTGCAAAAAACAAAATAATTGACTACTATCACTGGTGCCGTTACTCAGTTTGGGTATTGAAACATCTGCAAGAAAACAACCAAGCTCCGTGACAGCAGCCTCATTTCACCCCTGAGCTGAAAATATTCCCCTTTATTGAAAACCCAAAACTATCTCACCCTTGAATTGAAAACAAAATTGAGGCATCATGGAGAACTTGGCAGAAAACAATTGCCAACGCCTGTTTGTGTCACCATTAGGTGTAACGCATTAGGGAAAATAACCCCAGGGCCTTTCTGTACTGCTGATACAAAGGGCTGTTGCTTGAAATGGCAAAAACAAAAAATTAGACAGCTATCCCTATGGCTGATTCCCTATCCTGCCTCTGCCTTGACTCACTGCTGAACTGTGCCATCCTGATTTTGTCTCTGCGTGCGATAAGCAGTAACTAGTTGATTCCTCAGGCTTTGCTCTTCTCTTCCTGCTTACGTCCACCAATCGTGCAGCTGGAGTAGAACAGGAGAAACGTGGCTGCAGGACCCTGTCATCTTCAGTCTCCCCTTCACTCCATTCTGGATGAAATTGGCTTGTTTGAAAGAACAAGAGAAATAGGTCAGGGTAACGAAGGCAGCTGAGTCATAGGGACGCTTATTTGGAATACTTCCATTCACACCCAAACACACACCTTTCTTCATATAGCCAAGAAATGCCAAATTCATGGGTATTTTGGCAATGGGGGATGGGGGTCAAGAGGGTTTGGTCCTGTCATTCCACGGTTACTATTTTAGCTATGTCCTAAAATGGTAACGGCTGTAGATTTAAAGCACTTATCACACAGCCAGCTGAACAATGTAATGCTACTAACATTATCATGTTTCTACTCTCTGGAAGTAGATTAATGGGGCAGATGAGGCTGGTCAGGGAATGGTGGTGGAAGCTCCCCTCATTAGCCTGAAAATGTAAAGTTTAATTCCAATCCCATCCACAGTTGTTCACCTTGGACAATGATTGGTGACAAAGCGTAATAGATCATGCCCAACTTCTATCTGAATAGGAGAAATACTGTTCATTGCACAGAGTGGAGTGGAGTGGAGTGGAGTGGAGTGGAGTAGAGTAGAGTAGAGTAGAGTAGAGTAGAGTAGAGTAGAATAGAATAGAGTAGAATACTTTATTTGGCTAAATGTTTTTAGACACACAAGGAATTTGTCTCTGGTGTAGAAATTCTCAGAATACATGCAAAACAACAAAGTAATCATTATTATCATAACATATAACATGAGAAGGATAATAATAATAATAATGCTACAGCCATACAACATAGGTAAATATGCATAGATATTAATACTGTGTAAATTAGATCTTCAGCAGAGTGATGGCATGAAGGGACAAACTGCCTCCATGTCTAGTTGTTTTAGATACTGTTTCCAGCATATAAAACAGCACATAAAATACATATTTTACCAAAATATTACACAAAAATACATAGATTGAAACAGAGATACAAAAGCTGAGGTGCTAGGCTTTCATGTGCCCTATGAAGATTTGGAGGTGTGGCATTTAAAAGTTATCATCAATTAGTTTCTCTTAATGTGATGGAAGGGGAAAAGCATAGAATATATTTCTAGAGAATAAACATGTTTAAATGTAAATGAATTCCATTGGACTTAGTCCTTGATCTGGAGCCATCTACACTATGTTTCTAATTAACAATTCTCATAATAAATGAATGAATGAACCAAATACCGGAAAGCAGGTTCAGCTGTAACTTTTCTGAGCCACACATTTTCCTCAGCATGATTATTCTCTCCCTATTTTTCCTAGAGAATAATCAATATTGTTTGGTTTCTCTCCATGCCTGACTTGTGCTTTGCTTTTCAAGGCCTAATTCCTGCTTTGTTCTTTCAACTTGATTTATTCTCTTGAGACCTGACTTCATCCCTCAACTCTGATCTTATGTTGAAGCTTCTTGTTTCTCAGTTCCTAGTTCATTTCTATTACTGCCCAGAATTCAGCCCTCACATTGGCTCATCTCCAGAAACAATAGACATACTAAGGATTCAATGACTAGCTTACTGAACATTTATTTCGTTCAATGCTCCAAAAATATATTTTCACACAAGTATCCCTGCATTGTTCCATTTTTCTAATTTTGCAAGCCACTGTGAACACTCTCCAGAAAAGAAAAATAGTCATTTTTGAAAAGAAGTAATTAGTGCATTATTATTTTGTCCTTGCATTGAACATCTTCTTTAAACAACTTTATATAAGGGCACATTGCTATTTTGCTTTTGGAAGAGTTTCATTTTCAAGTATAGGTTCATTCTAAAACTCTTTACGAAACTCTTTATGAAATCTAATAGACAACTGTGGCTATTCACATTTGCCCTTTCTGGCATTTGACTCATTCATTCATTAATTACTATGATTATTAGTCAGAAACATAGTGTACATTGATTTTTATTAAATCTATAAGCAATCTAATTTAGATTCTGGTTACTATCATTTGATGACTACAGCAGTTCTTAGTGTAACACTTGACTAGTGTCCATTCTGGATAATATCTGACAGAACAATCTTCATGTATAATTCTTCAGTCCTAGCATGAGGTAGGAGTAGGACAATACATTATTGACAGGGAATCCTGATGACATGATTAGCAACAGCAATAGCACTTAGACTTATATACTGTTTCATAGTGATTTTACAGCCCTCTCTAAGCGGTTTACAGAGTAAGCATATTGCCCCCAACAATCTGGATCCTCATTTTACTCACCTCGGAAGGATGGAAGGCTGAGTCAACCTTGAGCCGGTGAGATATGAACTGCCGAACTACAGCTAGCAGTCAGCTGAAGTAGCCTGCAGTACTGCACTCTAACCACTGCGTCACCTCGGCTCTGAGGTGCATGATTATGGGATTTATGAAGAATATTGACAAATTATGGCATTTATGGCATTAATGATTATGGCATTTATGAAGGACATTGTCAAATTTGACAGTTAGATAGGTGGCATATAAATTTAATAAAGTAAGTAAGTAAGTAAGTAAGTAAGTAAGTAAGTAAGTAAGTAAGTAATAAATAAATAAATAAGTAAATAAATAAGTAAATAAATAAATAAATAAATAAATAAATAAATAAATGAATGAACGAATAAATAAATAAATAAATAAATAAATAAATTAATGAAAGAATAAATAAATAAATAAATAAATAAATAAATAAATAAATAAATAAATAAATAAATAAATAAATAAATAAATAAATAAATAGAATTTTACAGACCTGTTACAGAAGATCAGACAAGAATAAAGTGGAATTAAATTAAAAAGAAATAAAATTTGGACATTGCAAATGTAATGGTAAGAGCGCTTTGATAAAGGTATAAACTGCTTCTAAAAGAGTGAATGGTTCTCTTCCTGGATGTGTTTAAACAGAGGCTGAATGGCTATATGTTGGAAATGCTAAAGTATAGGATTCCCACAATGGGCAGGGATTGGACCAGATGATCTCTAACTTTCTAAAAAAAAATCCTTACATTTATAACTCTATGAATATTTCAGCCACTATTACTATCCATGTTGCATGGCTGTAATCACTCCACTTATTTGGCCAGATGAAATCTTCCACACACAAGACTTGTGAAAGGTTATTCAAGTAAATAATAATAATAATAATATCTTGTGATTAGGACAAATGATGTTGGAGAAATAATCTGTAAATCGTGTCTGTTGCTTTGGCCTCAGTTTTATCCTGCCCACTTCTACATGTAGCACTTTGAGACACATTGCTAATAATGAAACAACTTGCCTGCAGAAGTTGTGAATGCTCCAACACTGGAAGTTTTTAAGAAGAGATTGGATAACCATTTGTCTGAAATGGTATAGAATTTATTGAACAGTGGGACAGCTGGTTTCCTGAGCTGGAGGTTTCCTGAGCAGCGAGGTGGACTAGAAGACCTCCAAGGTCCCTTCCAACTCTGTTATTCTGTTAATAGGCAAACTGATCTGGATCTTTTCCAACTATTATCATCTGCAGAAATTAGTTGTAGAGTACATATGCAGTTCATATATATTCTGTACCTCTGATGAACTCAGTGGTGACTTCCTCGTGAAACTTCCTAACATCATCTGCAGAATCTCAAAACTGCAGCAGTGTTTCCTCAGCACTCTAAGCTACATATTTAAAGTGACTTCCATGATCTGGATGCTTGGAAAACAATCCCTACATAAAATTTGAATTGCTCTATGGAATTCTTTCATAATTGCCAACAATGTAATTCAAGTCACTTGGTGAAAATCATTACTGTTCTCTTCTTATAATTAATGGCTCGTCCATGAGCTGTACAATAAGAAATTGGGTCCTAAGGAATCTTTGTGATCAGAAGTAAAAGCAACAGAAACACCCCCCACCCCCCAGTATTTGTCTCAGGGGTGAAATCCAGCAGGTTCTGACAAGTTCTGGAGAACCGGTAGTGGAAATTTTGAGTAGTTTGGATAACCAGCAGTTTGGAGAACCTCTGGCTGGCCCCAGAGTGAGGTGGGAATGCAGATTCTGCAATATCCTTCCCCCCAAAGTGGGGTGGGAATTGAGATTTTGTAGTATCCTTCCCCTGCCATGTCCATCAAGTCACGCCCACCAAGCCATGCCCACAGAACCGGTAGTAAAAAAAGAAATGGATTTCTCCACTGATTAGTCTGCTAATTTAGGTGAGTGTTAAGTAAAAGAGATTACATTTGCAGAGAAACTGTAATACCTCAGTGTAAACCCTTTATTTGTTAGCATAGTATAGCATTGGCTGGCTAACTGGCTGGATAATCTTATCTGAAAGGTATATTTGCATAAAGCTGGTGGATAAGAAATGAAAATTGCCATTCTGTTGTGATACACTCAAGTTTTCTCCAGAATTTGTCTCTTGAAAATTTGTTTTTAAATTGAGCAATCACAAGCAATCACATAGGACCAAATATGCATTGGACAAAAGAAATACAGTAGTCTCCTCTGACTATTTCATTTGAATCCCATCCATATATGGTGTAATTCTTTCTGAGTGTCCCATGTTTTCCAGGTTGTTTCCCCTGTTCTCTTGTTGGCTCTATCCTTCTGAGGTAGCTACCCCAGCAACGGTACTTGTTCCATGTTACTAGCATGAGTTCTCTTTTTTCACTGAATTATCTCTTATAATGCATCACATCAATGCCACTGGGAATCCAACCAAGCAGGCAGTGAGAAAGAGCAATATGCACAACACAAACTAACTTTCATCTTCTTGCCAACTTCTCTGGCTTTAATGAAGGAAGTTGTTACATATGGCAGCCTACTAATTAAAATTGGGTAGATGTAGAGTAGGATCACAGCTTTCAATGGACTGGAAATGTTTCCAGGTTCAGTCTCTCCATTTCTTTTTTTTTTTAATGCAACCAAATATTTATTGATATTTCACATATATTCCAATACAGCCCTAGAACCCACCCCCCAGCTGTTTATATGATAAATAATATAGAAAAATATTGAGATGCCAATGGCATGATTAAAAAGCTAATAAAACAGCAATCCTCAGAACATCTAACCAAAGACACAACAAAACCAAGTAAATCACATTTTAAAAATGAAGCAAAAAGGAATAGAAGAATACGAGTGCATGCATTCAGTTGCAATGCCAGGATCTGTATCATAGCAAGTCTGGAGAAAATCAGGCAAGATAAGTTTGCCAGGACGTGAACTTTGCATGTTGCAGTTGACTTTACTTGATTCTCTTCCATTAGTTTTTCTACTGAATTCCCTATCATTAATTCTCCTTTGTTCTGAGTTTTTCTTAAAGATGACCAGATGGCTACAATCCAGAGAGCAAGTTTGGTTAAGTGGTGAAGGCATCAGGCTAGAAAGTGGGACACATCAGTTCAAATTCTGTCTTAGCCATGAATGCTAACTGGGTGACTTTGGGCTAGTCCAGGGGTCTGCAACCTTAAACAGTCAAAGAGCCATTTGGACCTATTTCCCACAGAAAAGAAAACACCGGGAGCCACAAACAATTCCTGTGCCTGACTATTTCTTGAGCGGCCACAAAACTAGCTTACTGTATATAGTTGAATTAAACATTCTGTTTTCTTCTGAATTTTTTCTTTTGTTGGATTGATCCATGGTTGGCCTACCAGGGGTTGAAAAGCTCAATAAATTGTGTGCCAGTGGGTGTCGCACATTGGTGGTTGTGACACATATTTTGAGTGACAGGAAGCCACAGCAGAGGGCTGAAAGAGCCACATGCGGCTCCAGAACCACAGATTGCTGACCCCTGGGTTAGTCACTCTCTACTATCCACCTGACAAGGTTGTTTTAAGGAAAATAGAAGAAGAAAATTATGTTGGATATGTTTGCTGCCTTGAGTTATCTATAAAATAATAAAGGTGGGATACAAATAAATAAATTAAATCAGAATGAAGGGCTAAGAATCCACTTGTACACCTCTTATTTGTTAAATTAACATTCAGCTTTCCCATCAGAAACGCAGGCTGACATATATAGTCTTCCCACTTCTATTATCCTAATAACAACTGTGTGAGGTAAATTGGGTTCAGCTATAGTGATTAGCCCAAAATCACACGTGGATCTTCAATAATTCTTGGTTAGACTTGCTTGATTCTTGGTGTCCAAATCTTAGTCCAGTTTATTGCATGAACCTAGTTAATTGCATTGCACATAAAACAAATATCTTTAGGCTTCTGCTACATCAGATACATGGACAATATTTATAGTGAGATAAGTTTTTATCTATTTGTTTCTTTATTTCTTTAATTTTTATCCTACTTTTTCTAAGTAAACAAATAAATAAATATTCAGGAGATTCTGGAAGAGAAAATGTTTCTAAAAAACATTTTGTAAGTTTAGTTTGTAGAGAAACATCTTGGCTAAGATGTACCGTACTTATTTAATCAATTTATATGGCTGCCTATCTCTCTCCATTTTCTTACTTCATTAAACTGAATATGCTTAGTCATAAAAAGCACAATTTTTCAAGTCACTATAAGGTGGCAGCAGGAAATACATTTTATATGGGATGATCTACATTTCACTCTAAGCCTAATCAGCTAGAAAATAGAAAATAATTTAACTCAACAAATGTTCAGGCAATTTACTTTTATAGATATGTAATCACTAATCATGATTGGTGTTCCATTTATTTTAAAAATGACCTGCACAAGATTAGTTATTAATTATCCCAAGGTTACATGTAAAATGAGACTTTCTACTGTGAAGCGTAAATACTTATAACTCCTCCCATAAAGGCATACATATGTGTTAGGGTACTAAATTTATCATTATCAGGAAAAGCTTGAATTTAATATTACTTTCTAACTCATAGCAACTATAATATTAAAAGAGCAAATATGAACCAACTAAGTCAAAAGCTTATGACATATATACAAATATGTCTAAGAAAAGAAAAACAAAATATGCTGTTAATATTGCGCTTCCTTCACTCAGGACTTCCTGAGTCCTGTGAAGGAGAAGGCCGGTCTAGAAATATGAACAAATAAATAAATAAATTTTGTATCAGGAGTTAAAGGAAATAGAATCCTATCAATAAAGAACAGATTATAACCAGGGATTAGGGATTATTAACATTACTATGAGCATTTAATGTATCCATGTGTAATTGAAAAGAGCTGAAATATATTACCTTCAGATACTGGTATTATATTGGAATCAAAATGTACCTATAATTAAACCATTTCAATCACACACACGCACACGCACACACACACGCACATGCACACACACACACACACACACACTTATTTACATATATACACACAAAAACAAGAATTATCTTCCAATAAACTAAAAATAATCCAAATATTCTAAAATCGGCAAAGGTCAACAATTAAATTGCAGCAGGCTATTTAATATTCATATGCCACCTATTTCACGCTACAAAATATACAAAATAACTCTGGACAGCCTACAATTAATATCTTAAAGGTTAAAATATTTAAATATTAACAAAATTAAGTACAAAATTTGAAAACCCAACGCAAGAAGGGTTCAATCAACCAGCCACCCCCAGAGTAGAGTGTCCCTATCAGGACTCCAAGCCAATCAGCAGAAAAAGGGTTAATGTCCTTCTAGAAGGCCAAAACCAAACTTCACCTCTGGTGGCAAGATGTTTTAAAGAGATTATGCTAATAACTATTGAATAAAATTTCATAATCAACATTTTTTTAAAGATAAGTAATGGATTCCATGTCTATTCCTTCATGACAAAGCCTTCACTTGATTTCTTTTCTCCAAAGAAGGACATTCTAGGTCAGCTTTTCTAACGTGGTATACTCACAACTTGTTAGGTTTACAATACCCACAACTAGCATAACTAGCAGGTATTCTGGTAATTATAGACTCTTTCTTGCATGCGACATGTCAATCCATCGACTAGATATTCTATAGGCAAGGAATTCAAACAATTCACAGAACACCTTGCATAATGTATCCACCAATAAATAAGGACTGAATATAATTTCTAAAATCAAGTTTTAAGAATCTATAACCAAGCCCCTAGCATTTGTTAAGTGTCTTTGAGACTCCTGCTTCTTTGGTTTTATTTATCTATTTATTCATTATATTCATATGATCTTGCGGTTTGAGGCAGTGGTGAAATCCAATTTTTTTACTACCAGTTCTGTGGGCATGGCTTGGTGGGCGTGGTGTGGCTTGGTGGGCGTGGCAAACTCTCCATTCCCTCCCCTCTCCTGGGGGAAGGATACTGCAAAATCTTCATTCCCACCCCACTCTGGGGCCAGCTAGAGGTGGCATTTGCCTGTTCTCCGAACTACTCAAAATTTCCACTACCGGTTTTCTGAACTACTCAAAATTTCCACTACCGGTTCTCCAGAACCTGTCAGAACCTGTTGGATTTCACCCCTGGTTTGAGGTAATCCTAGGTGGTTGAGCCTTAAAATAGCATCTTGTTATTATGGGTTAGGATTTATTATGCTATTATGCTATTTTGCTATGTTTAGGAGTTTGATAGCATCCACTTTAATTCAATAATTTGGCTTGCTAATTGCATTTGGAAAGTACATGGATTTAAGAGTTTTGATCAAAGTATATTTGAATCAAATCTACATTTTTTTAAAGGGCTGGTCATGCACTATTCTATCCATTTTAGAAACATTCACTAATTGTGCAACTGAGTTCTCAAATTAGATTCCAAAGGAAAGACAATTGTTTCGTGTGCGTAAAGATATCCAAATACAGTCCTGATTTCCAGCACCGCATTCCAGTGCAGGGAGTCCTCGACTTACAACCATTCCTTCAATAACAGTTCAAACTTCCGATGACACTGAAAAAGTGACTTACAATTGGTTCTTGCACTGATGACCATCACAGCATCCCCATAGCCACATGATCAAAATTCAGGGGCTTGGCAACCAGAATATATTTCCAACAGCATCCTGGGGTCATAGCCGTTTGTGACTTTTCTAGCCTGCTTTTCAAAAGCAAAGTCAACAAAAGAAGCTGTATTTGTTTAACAACCATATGACTCACTTAACAACCACAATGATTTGCTTCATAACCATGGCAAAAAAAGTTATAAAATTGGGTGTGACTCACTTAACAACACCAATGGAAATACCAGTTCCAATTATGGTCATAAAATGAGTACAACCAACAGACAGTTCTAACTCTTTTTTTTTAAACTAGACTGTTTTATTTTCTCCCTTTTATCATGTTTCAGGATGGTACGCAGAAGTGAAGAACTTTTGCAAATGTAACAAGTTGACAGTTCCACTGTCTCCTGATCCTTTAATGAATAAATCAATGAACAGATAATTTATTTTTTTCCAACTGTACTCTTTTACAGAAAGATATTACATATAAAAATCCGTTTCAGCAAACTAAGGACTTTTTGAAGTCTCGTCCCCACTCTGAATAGTGTTCCACTTCTCATGTCATCTGAATATTCCATTAACAATGCTTAAAAGATAGATACCACACACACAAAGACAAACACACACACACACCCAAATTGTAATGAATGAGATAGGGAGTTGGGCTACAAGGCCTTC